>SOZL01000036.1:0-15649 GCA_009733165.1 Naja naja | reverse complement strand
GCATTTCATGCCTATTAAGGTAGCCTTCTTGGAGGCCATCACATCCGCTAAAAGGGTTTCAGAACTAGCAGTGCTCTCTGTTACTGCAGATCTTTGCACCTTTCACCATAACAGGGTGGTTCTGAGACTAGATCCCACTTTTGTTCGAAAGTTAACTCTTTGTTCCACAGAGGCCATAATGAGGAACAGCAGAAGTCAACTCCCTGGTTTCTGAACTCCCTTCTTCCAGCATCACTTTCTGGACATGTCCTGACAGGAAAGACACACAACCACAACAAAAGTGCCCTCAGGAGTGTATCTCTGATTCTTCACTTGGATGCTTTTTTCAGTCTCTCCTCTGCACAGAGGAACTTTAGAATCCCAAGAGGAGAAATTATTTCTCCCTGTAATTATGACCATCCAGACCTTTGAGATCTTATGCTACTTCTCCAGTTGCTGCTTTCACACAGAAAGCAGACTCAAGCCTCATGAATGATGGACTTCCTGCTTCTGCTTCTGCTGGTGTCCATGCCAGTTCTGGGGCGTGGAATGAAATGCCCACTGAGTTTGGAGCACCAGGATGGAAACAGTCCAGCGAGCTTTTACAGGCGAGAAGACCATCCCGTTGGTATATTCACCACTGTCAACCCAATGTTGCAAACATCTTGGCTTTTCAACATGGCTCCTTCTATTCAGCCTGATTCAGGGTAATTCAGGAGCTGCATTCCTTCCATTTGCATTTCTAACACTCTCCTTTTCTTCTTATTTCATTGATTCCTATACTGTAGCACTTTCTCTGATTTCTTGAATAATTTTCATTTCCATGGCTTCTCTCTTTTGTCTTATTTTGTGGAAGAGACTCAGATCCACAGATGGTGCTAAAAAAAACCATGAAAGAATTCCAGATTTTCTTCTTCTCCCAGTTCATTCCTTTAATTCATTCCTTAAATACTGGATTTTATTTACAGTAGTGATCCTTGGTTTTGAATCAATAGAGTCCAGTTAAAATTCAGTAAGTTTGTGGAGACAAAGAGGATTTAATTTTTTAAAAAAATATTTGTTGTTGCTTTTGATTATAATAATAAACCTTTTTTTACAATAGGTATTATTATGGTTTTGAAAGTGATTTACCATTAATTTCAGCTATTCAAATGGTCAACAAGAACTCCCAGTGTCAGGTAGTGCTCCATTCAAGTAAAAGATATCTTTTACTGGAAATCAAATAAATAGCAACAAAAGAATTCTGAATCTGAGAGAATGAGCGAAAATCACATATACAAAGTGATGGTAATGTTCCCACCCACAATAGTTCAAGTAGGCTACCCAATTAAAAGTTGTGGATAACGTCATGTGGGCATCTCCAGGTGGTGATGAGGCCTCTGTCCGTTGACCTTGGCATATTTTGATAAAGAGCTGTGTGCGCGCAGCATAAGACAGAAATCAAAGCAAGAACCCCCCAACTGATATACTTCTTAACAAAACCTCCAGCTCACTTCCTATAATCATGTCCCCCCTCCCCCCCGTTACTTATGACAGCCAAAAGATGCAAAGCAAAAGAAGAAGGCATTGAAACCTGAAAGAGAGGCGTTAGTCCTATAAAAGAGAAAAATAAAGGTAAAGGAGAAAGATACATATAACACCACAATAATATAGTCTAGGGTTTATCAGGATATTTAGTGCAATGCCTTGATGTGCCCTAGGGGCTCTAATATCTTTTTCATTCACCCATTCAGACTGGGAAGGAGGAAGTGCTTCCAAGCAACTAAATATTGGAGTCGACCTCTATTTTTCTAGAGTCTAGAATTTCCTTAACTTAAATGCTGTTCACCTTCAATTAATAATGGCACGGGGGATGGGCTGAGCCAGTCTCAAGACGTGTGTTCCAGTTTTAAGAGACTAACATGGAAAACAGGTGGATTCGGAAGGTTTTGGGTAATTGCAGTTGGACTGCCACAGGATTCACAATCCTTTCAATGGGAAAGGTCCAACATATTTAGGACCAAGTTTCTTTGATTTTTGTGTAGTCTTCAAATATCTAGTGGACAGAAACACTTTATCCCCTACTTGATATGATTTTTGAGGAGATCTTTTTTTATCTGCAAATTTTTTATGAGCTTGATGAGCATCATCTAATGCCTTCAGGACAACTGGCCAGTTAAGCTGGAGCTGGGTTATCCACTCATCCAGGGACTGAATGTTAGGTTTCTCCTGTGGAAGCTTGGGTATGGGTACAAAATCTTGCCCCGAAGCCACTTTAAATGGGGTAAACCCAGTACTACTATGTATCAATTGTTATATGCCACCTCAGCAAATGGTAGTAGGTCAGTCCAATCGTCTTGTTGATAATTTATATAGCATCTAAGATACTGTTCCAATACCGAATTAGTCCTCTCACATGCCCCATTGGTCTGTGGATGGTGGGCGGAGCTTAAGCCCTGGGGGGCAATAACTTCAGGAATTCCATCCAAAAGTTTGAAGTGAACTGGACACCCCTGTCTGAGATTATGCATTCAGGAACCCCATGTAACCTGTAAATGTGTAAAATAAACAATTTAGCCAACGTTTTAGCAGATGGGATCTTACACAAGGTATGAAATGCACCTGTTTGGAAAACAAGTCAGTTACTACCCAAATAACTGTATTTCCCCCACTTTCAGGTAATTCCACTATAAAATCCATAGAAATCTCTCTCCATGGAGCAGTTGGTCTAGCCACATTTTGTAGTAAGCCTGCGGTTTACCAGGAGGCCGTTTAGCGAGGCACAAATAGGACAACTGGCCACATAAGTCTCAATGTCCTTCTTCAAGGTAGGCCACCAAAATTGCCTCTTAACCAAATGTAAGGTTTTCACGAAACCGAAGTGCCCTGCAGCTTTAGAGTCATGAGCTTGTTGTAAGACTTGGTTTCTCAATTTCTCCGACATATAATTTGGCCCCAACCCATGCCAATCCATCTCTCACCGTACAGTTATTTGAGTGAGTTAGGAACCAATCATCAAGTTTCAAAGCTTCTTTCAATTGGGTAGATAAATCGTTTGATAAATCAACTTCTTTCTTTTCTGGGCTCGGGTAACCACTGGAGCCGCCAACTGTTTGGTGGGGATGATGGGCGGACCACTTCTTGACGGACACTATTATATTGAGGTAATCTGGACAAAGCATCGGCCATGAAGTTTTCCCCCTGGAATGTACTTCAATGAGAAATTAAAGCGTTTAAAATACTGTGCCCAGCGAATTTGCTTGGGAGACAATCTTGGCGTTTTCAGCCCTCCAAATTTTATGATCTGTCCACACCTCAAAGGGTGTTTTGCCCCTTCTAGGAAATGCCTCCAGGTTAACAGAGCCCAGCGAACTGCAAAAGCTTCTTTTCCCAGATGGCCCATCGTCTTTCAGTCTCAGTTAATTTACGGGAAGTATATGCACATGGTTGCAAAGTCCCCATCATTTGCTTGTAGTAAGACCGCCCCAACTGCTACATCACTCGCATCTGCTTGAATTACAAAAGGGGCATCCATATTCGGATGTTTGAGCACGGGTTCCACAGCAAATAGTCGCTTTAGCTTCTCAAAAGCAGCACTCCATGGACCACTCAAGGGTTTACTAGGCTTTGGTTTCCCTCCCCCTTTGTCTTTAGGAGATTTGTTATAGGCATTGCAATCTTCGCAAATGCAGGGATGAACTGACGGTAAAATTAGCAAATCCCAAAAACTCTGCAATTGTTTCCTAGTCGGGGAGGGCCCATTCCAACACGGCCCAAACTTTCCCGGATCCATTTCTATGCCCTCATGTGATATTCGATAGCCCAAATAGTCAATTTTCTCTTGGTGGAATTCACACTTGGACAGCTTTGCATACAGTTCAGCAGCTCAGAGTTTTTCCAGAACTGAGCACTAGTTTCACATGCTCATCACAGTCTCCATATAGATAAGAATGTCATCAAGGTAAACCAACACCCCTTGTATAAATGTTCATGCAACACCTGATTTATCATTTGCATGAATACTGCAGCCCCTGTAGGCCAAAGGGAAGAACGTTGAATTGGAAACACCCCATTGGACAGTTAAAAGCAGTTTTCCATTCATCTCCTTCCTTAGAACAAAAGTAAGCTTCTTTCAGATCAAGTTTCATGAAAATTTTCCTTTGGCCAAGTGGGCCAACATGTCCTTCATAAGGGGATACACGTTCTCCACAGGTTCAGATTCCTATAGTCCACACAGAGAGCCATCTTTCTTCTCACGGAACAATACTGGGGCTGCTACTCGGGTTTGTATAAAACCACGTTCCAAATTTTTATCAATAAATGACCTCAGCTCTTCTAGTTCCCGTGGGGTCATTGAGTACAGTTTCGGTTTTGGGAGTTTCACTCCTGGCAAAATTTCAATACTGCAATCTGTTGAATGATGGGGGGGAAGCTTGTCCGAGGCCCTTTAGCTGAAAACCTCCTTCAAGTCCCAATATTCCTCTGGAATTTTCTCCTCCCCTTTCAGATTCTCCGTGCCCGTGGAGGCCAACTCTGTGGGATTCTCAGCTTCTGGTGGCAAGCGCCCCTCCCCTTCTGGGGGCTGGTCAGTACATATGAGCAGTGATCCCCTCCTCCAGTTAATGTGAGGGTTCCATTTCTGAGCCAAGGCAACCCCAATATAAGAGCTCCATCCCAGGAGCCACAATAAAGCACAAAGTCTCTCTATGCTTCCCCATCGTCATTTCTACTGGTTCCATTATGAAATGTGCAGGGCCACCCCCGGCTACCGATCCATCCAATTGGCAAAAGGCTATGGGCGTTTTTAAAGTCCTTAGCCTTAAGCCCATTTTCTCTACTACTTCTGAACTGATTACACACCTGGTGCACCCAGAGTCTAGCAAGGCCAACATTTCCCCTTCAGCTCCCAACGTGGGTACTCTTAATCCCACTGGAATGGTCATAGGGCCCTTGTTTGGACTTACCAACGAGTCGTCTTCGATTGATTCACTCTCTTCAGAAGGGGTTGGAGTTCCCAGCTCCTCTCCTTTCCGAGGGGCGATCTCTACAACCTCCTCCACTTTTAGCGCAGTTTCACGAGGTTTTGCCAGGGTTTTTTCAGGTTTCCTTCCTCCTCCTGGTGCCCCCTTTGGCTCTAGCTTGACACAACAGTCGGCAGCCCGGTGACCTTCTTTCCCACATCGGAAGCAGGCAGTGGTCTTGGGTTTTACGGTCAATCCCCCCCTTTTTGGGTTTGAGGCTTCTCGAGGGTTGGGAGGGGAAGGGTTGCTCCAACCAGAGCCCCCCGGTGTCGGTTTCGGGTCAGATCAATTTCCACCTCTGCTGCCAGCACATACCACAGCTGCAGCTCATTGGGGTCTCTTCTGGCCACACAGCTTTGATAAATATTTTCATTCAACCCATCCTTGTAAGCCTCTGAGACCAGCCTCGAATGTGGTAAGCCAGCTCTTTGAACTCCTGGGTGTACTCTGCCACTGATCTCCTCCCCTGATTTATGGTTTTCATCCTGATTCTGGCCTTATGTTCAGCTAGTGGGTCTTCAAACCTGGCCCACAGCGCAGTCATGAACAGGTCATAATTCATCAGCAGGGGATCATTATCATTATGCAAAGTCACCATCCACTTAGCAGCTGTGCCCTCAAGAGCCCTGGTAACACATCTGACTTTGGCTGCTTCAGAGGAAAAATCCTCCCCATATTCCTCCATATGGTTCCAAACTTGGGCCAGGAAGAATCCTAATTCCTTGGATCCCCATATTTTACTTCCAGCAGGCACCTTTGGAGTTCTCGCCTTCTGGCAATTGCTCCCACTGGGGGGCCTGGCCTGCTGCCTGTTGCACTGGCTCAGGTTGATTTATGGGGGTAGCTGCTCTGATCCTTCTGCTTGGAGCCGTCCACCCTTCTTCCCCCACATACCTTTGATCAGCCTGAGTTTCTCCGGCTACTTCATGGAGGAGATGCAGGGCTTGATTTAGTAGAAAATCCTTCCTTTCCTTCTCTTGCCATGGCTCTCCTCTCCCACGTCGGTGGGTAGTGGTCACTCCTGGAGGAGGCTTTCCTGCAGGATCCTTCCAGCCGACTCCCAGAGACCATTTAGGTTTTACAACTAGGTTTTCATCAATACTGAAATCTGCTAACAAATCAGTTTCCTCTGCTGCCTCTAATAGCAGGGACTCTTGCCCTCCAGTCACTCCCAGGTCCTCGTGGTCGCTGGCTGGTTCAGACATTGCATTCAGACCCCCTCGGAAGAAGTTGTAATTTCTCCGGGTGGGCTGGTAAATTCAGATTCAGAATAATGTCAGGTAGTGCTCCATTCAAAATCCAAGAAAGAAATACTTAGATTCCATGAATTAGAGAAAAGATATCTTTTACTGGAATTCAAGTGGTAGCAACAAAAGAATTCTGAATCTGAGAGAATGAGCGCGAAAATTACATATACAAAGTGATGGTAACATTCCCACCCACAATAGTTCAAGCAGGCTACCCAATTAAAAGTTGTGGATAACGTCATGTGGGCATCTCCATGTGGTGATGAGGCCTCTGTCCATTGACCTTGGCATATTTTGATAAAGAGCTGCTGCTGCATAGCATAAGACAGAAATCAAAGCAAGAAACCCCCAACTGATATACCTCTTCTTAACAGAACCTCCAGCTCACTTCCCATAATCAAGTCCCCCCTCCTCCCCCCGTTACTTATGAGAGCCAAAAGATGCAAAGCAAAAGAAGGAAATCTTGAAGGCTGACACAAGGCCACAAGCCATCCTGATGTGGAAAAATCCACAACAACTCATTGTGAACAAATAGATTCTGAGCCAGACTGTAGTGAGGTGGAGGAAGGAATTTATAGACTCAGAATGGAGCAGAAAAAGAAAGACCTGTGAAGAAAGAGGCATGATTTTTACTGCAGAGGTTGTGGGGGAAGCCACCCCCGCACTGAATGCAAGTTCCTAGATACCATCTGCCTCCGTTGTGAAAAAAGAGGTCACCTAGCAAGAGTCTGCAAATCATCCAGAACTCCACCCAACAGAAGGAAGTTTCCTGAAAAGAATTCAAGCCCAACAACCTCAGTGAGAAAATGGGGGGCAGCACAGAAGCAAGGGGGAAGAATGAAACTCATCAGACAGTAACTATTGGTCATTCTTCTTCTATCAATAACAGAAAAGTGCATGTCAAGGTACTAATTGAAGGAAGGCCTTGCCAAATGGAAGTGGACTCAGGCTCCTATTTATCTATGGTGTCATGGGACACTATTCACAGACTGCTTCCAAACATTCAGAAGAAGCATTTCCAGAAGCAAGCACTGACTCTTAAAGACTACCAAGGGAACAAGATTCCAGTAGTTGGAACAAGAGAATTCAGCGTGAAGTTCAAAGGCCACACCAAACGTTTGCCCCTGACCATCATGGACAAGGATCGCCCAAACTTTCTGGGACTTGAGTGGTTCAAGCCACTAGGCATCGAGGTGACTGGCATCAATCACGTGAGCAACACTGAATGGGAGGAGGCATTGAAGTCTGAGTTTCCAGAGGTCTTCAGCGACGGATTGGGCAAGTATATGGGGACCCCTATCACTTTCAATCTAGATCCCAAGGTGCCACCAATCTGTTTAAAGCCCAGAAGGGTCCCATTTGCCTTAAAGGAAAAAATTGATGCACAATTAGATAAACTAATAGCTCAAGGAGTTTTAGAGCCCACTGACCACTCCAGGTGGGAGACACCCATAGTCACACCAGTCAAGGCTGATGGGTCAGTGAGAATCTGTGGAGACTATAAGGGGACATTGAACCATGCGCTTCAACAGAGCATATCCAGTTCCAGTGGTGCATCATTTACTACATTCACTTGGCAGGGGTACAGTCTTTGCCAAATTGGATCTAGCCCAGGCATATCAACAACTAACAGTTGATGATGCCACTGCAGAGGCCCAAACCATTGTGACTCATAGAGGTGCCTTCAAATGTAAAGGTTACAGTTTGGAGTAAGCGTGGCACCAGGCATCTTCCAAAGCCTTATGGAAAGGATGCTCCAAGGACTGCCAGGGGTAGTACCTTACTTTGATGATGTGTTAATCTCTGCTGAAAATGACACTCAGTTACAAGAGAGACTCAGAGAAGTCCTTACCAGATTCAAGCGGGGTTAAAAGTCAAGGAAGAAAAATGCACTCTTAGAACTGACAAGGTTGAGTTCTTGGGTTATATGATTGACAAGCATGGTATCCACCCTACAGATGCCAAGGTGCAGGCAATCAAAAGCCCCTAGACCAAAATGCAAAACAGATTTGCAAGCCTTCCTTGGACTCATTAACTTTTATCACATGTTCCTACCTCAGAAGGCAACTATGGCAGAACCTTTACACAGATTACTAGACAAGAAGTCTGCATGGGTCTGGGGCAGAAAGGAACAATCAGCATTTAACAATATTAAAAGACTAATCACGTCTGATGCTGTACTCATACAATTCTCTGAGAATTTGCCTGTTGTACTGACTTGTGATGCATCCCCTTTTGGAGTGGGGGGTTTGAGCCACAGGCTTCCCAGTGGGAGGGAAGCTCCTATTGCATTTTACTCTCGCACCTTGACCAAAGCAGAGAGGAATTACAGCCAATTGGACAAGGAAGGATTGGCAATTGTTGCAGCTGTCAAGAAATTCCATGAGTATTTTTATGGGAGAACATTTACCATTGTCACAGACCACAAACCTCTGTTAGGCATTGTGGCAGGAGACAAACCTACGCCACTATCCTGTCACCAAGAATGCTGAGGTGGACTGAATTTCTTGCTGCTTATTCAGACAAGCTCATCCACAGGCCGGGCAAAGACATTGGGCATGCTGATGCTTTGAGTTGCTGCCCACTCCCTTCTCACACAGAGGACTTTGTACCTGAGACTTACACCTTCTTCCTAGAAACTGTTGCCAAGCTTCCAGTACACGCTGCTGAAATTGCCAGAGAGACCGCCAAAGACACTGTGTTGGCTCCTGTTATAGGCTGGATTAAGAAAGGTTGGCCTCTTGAAGATCTACCTCACCTTGCCCAACCTTTTAAATCCAGGCAAACTGAATTATCTGTATTAAGAGGATGTATTTTGTGGGGTAACAGGGTGGTTATTCCTGCAAAACTGCAAAAGAGGTTTTGGAAATGTTACATGAGGGTCATCCAGGTATTGTCAGAATGAAGGGATTGGCCAGGAGTTATGTATGGTGGCCAGGTATTGACAAAATGGTTGAAAACTGGGTTGCATCTTGTCCCAACTGTCAGGTAGTCAGGCCTGCACCACCTCTCACCCCACAGGAATGGGAATGTCCTAGGGGCCCATGGTCCAGGATTCACATTGATTTTGCTGGCCCTACCAGAGGGCACACTTTCCTTATTATAGTAGATGCATATTCCAAATGGCTAGAGGTCATCCCTATGGCATCCACCACAACTGATGCTGTCATCAAACAGCTTAAAAAGCTTTTTGTAACTCACGGGTTACAGGATGTTCTTGTTTCTGACAATGGCCCTCAATTTACATCCAACCTTTTTGAATCCTATCTAGCACAACAGGGTATTAGACATGCCCTGACAGCCCCTGGGCACCCTTTTACCAAGGAAAAGCTTCAGCAATTGGGTCCTGGGGACATCACTGAGAAAGTTGAAACACTTCTTAGTGTCCAGCATATCACTCCTAACCCATCAACTAACTTATACCCAGCAGAGTTGTTGATGGGTAGGAAACTCAGGTCTCCCCTTGACCGCCTTCACCCCACTTACGCACCCAATGCACCACTAGATTCCACTAGCAAAGTTCGCACATTCACTGTGGGTGATTCTGTTTATGCTAAGAACCTTATGGGTGAACCTTCCTGGATTCCTGCTGAAATAACTCAAATCACAGGCCCTCGTTCTTACAGGGTAGAAACGGAGGATGGTGTCCTCTGGAGCAGGCACATTGATCAGCTTAGATCCAGATTGCCTCAGGAACATCGCAATGGTTCCTCTTTAATTCCCATACCTACTGCCTCTTCTAGGGGGGAAGGGGAGGATCATGAGTGTAATCAGCAAACAAGAATCAACCCCATGTGTAATGAGCCATTACGACAGGAACCATCCCAAAACCTGTCACAATGCCAAAATCCATCCTTACAAGTGGAAGATTGCACATCACTACCTGACTTGGGTGCTGACATTGGATTGGAGATGGGTTGGGAGGAGAGACCAGGTTGTAACAATCAAACAGGGTCTTCTTTCACTAGAAGCCCAAGTAGGGAAATGTCAACAGACACATTTCCTCTCTCACTGGGTGAGAACGTTAAAACTTCTGAACCACGAAGGTCTCAATGTACACGTAAGAGCCCCACCTATTTAAAAGAATACATTAGATAGGTTGGGGTTTGAATATGGACTGAACCTAGTGGGGAGGGGTGTTATGTATGTAGGTTTGAATGTCATTGGTTTAGTTTGAACTGTTCTTGTAAAATGTTAGAAATGATTGGTTTAAAAAGTGCGGGAAAACCCTGCACTCTGATTGGCTGGTAACTGCGGCTGCTGGCTTTAAGTAGCAGCCACAGCCCAACCAAAGTGGGTCTGTTTTGAGCTGTAGTCACTAATAAACTCTTCACTGAAGCTCTCCGCGTCTGACTCTTCATGCAAACTTAACAATTTCTATTCTATTTTATTTTATTCTATTCTTATTCTTTTCTATTATCTATTATCTATTATCTATTATCTATTATCTATTATCTATTATCTATTATCTATTATCTATTATCTATTATCTATTATCTATTATCCATTATCCATTATCCATTATCCATTATGTATTACCTATTCTAAATTCTATTCTCTATTCTATTCTCTATTCTATTCGAAAGTCAAGATGGAGGCCTGGAAATGTTGTCATGGCAACTGGGTTTGTTTTTTTTTTATTAGCTGGGAGTTTTTGCTCCTTCTTCAGGCTGATCCACTTGGACAGGGGGATGCTGGGTAGGCAGAGAGTCATTGAGCGTGCCAACTCCTGAAATCCTGGGGGTCATTCTTGACCTTCCTGGGGGCTGGTGACGGAGCAGCCCAGGAAATGGGGGGAGTGGTTGTGCCTGAGCCTCCATGGAGGGAAGGAGCCTCTGCTTTGGCACCCATGGATCCCTTCACTCCTCCCTCTGGCTGTCCCTCTTCCCTGTCCAGAATGGAAGGACTTGCACCCCCTCCAAGCCCCCATCATGGCCAATGCAGGGATCTCTCTCCTAGGGGGATCCTTTCCCACTTGATCCCATGGTGGCCAGGAGAGATCAGAGGCTCCTCAGGATCCCCAGGAAAGGATCCCAAAGCAAAGGGGGCAGGAAGGACCTGGGAGCATCTCCAGGGCCATCATGGAGGAGGAGGAGGAGACCAGAAGAGACACTGCTTCCCCTTTCTCAGCTGGTGGGAAAAGGGGAAGGTCTGGATGTCCTTTGGACCCCACAGAGGTTTCCGACTCTGTGCCTCACTTTCCCCATTTCTCTGGCGAGGTCAGGGAAAGCCTCCTTAGGACTCCTCTGGACACTCTCAGATGGACTGGAACTGGGGGGTTTCTTTCTAATTTTCCTCTTCTAATTTATTTATTTTTTCTACAATTCTAATTTTTAATTCATGGGGAGATTTTAAGAGAAGGCTGGACAGCCCCCTGTCTGAAATGTAATAGGGTCTCCTGCTTGAGCCAAGGGGGTGGATTAGAAGACCTCCAGGGTCCCTTCCGGCTCTATTCCGATTCAAAATTGACTCATAAAATCTTCCCTCTGCAGGCAGCTTTGTGTATAAATCACCTGAAACTTTGGAATATCAGGGACAGTTTAGATTCCTTGAAACCCATCAGATTAAAGCCAGCAGATCCAGGGAAGGGCTGGAGGGCAGAGGGGACTTTGAATGTCTCTATTGGCTCCCAGACTGACTCCAGCTGTCTCAAGCCAAGAGCACCCCCCCCGCAACCCCCTCTCCTCTCCCAAGAGGCCTCCGGGGTATCTGTCCACTTCCCCGGGGAACAAGATAACCGGAGTTTGACTCTGTCCAGGCTTCAGATATTTAGCCAGACACAGAGTTCCCCACTGGGGTTTCCAAAGCCAGCTGGAGCCACTGTCAAAGGAGAACAAAAAGATAACCATCAATATAAATATCTAATAGATGATATAATCGAGAATATTCATAATTAGAACACCTCAAGGTATCTTCATGCCCACCCACCGTTACCATCCTCAAGAAAGAGATTGTTTAAATAAAAGATTGCATGCATTAAATCTTTATTTCTATCTTGGTAACATATTCTCATTCCTCCAAAATTGTTTCCTCACATTCTTCCAGACACTCTTTATTTATTTGAATAAAATCACTGTCTCACTCATTATGGCTTGCATTACAAGACCTGGTTGGGCCGAGGGGAGTCCCTCTGTTGGATTTATGCCCGCCAGGTTTCCGTGTGCTGCACCAACCTCGTGCCCAGGGTAGGGGCGGTGGCAGTTGTTATTAGGGAGACCCTTTGTCCCACAGGGGCCTGTCCCTCAGATAAGGGTGTGAGTCTCTCCCCTCCTGAGTGGGGCTCTGGTGGTCAGTTGGGGCTGTTGCTTATGTACCTTTCTCCTGGCTGTATGACGTGGCCCTGCCTGATCTTCGATGTCCTATCGGGGTGGCGGTTGAGTTCCCCAGGCTTATTGTGCTGGGGGGTTTCAACCTGCCATCTCTGGGGTGTCGAATGGATCAGGACTTCATGGCTTCCATGACGGCTATGGACCTGACTCAAATATTACAGGGTCCGACTCATGGTGGAGGAAACACACTTTCGACCTTGTTTTATCTCAGGACAGTGGCTTAATTCTTTGGGTGGGGGATCACCAACTCTTCAACCCCTGTCATGGACCTATCATTATCTCCTATGGCTGGCCTTCCAGTATGCCACCTCGTCATTGGGAAGCGGAACCAAACTAGGTGGTTCCACCCCAGGTGCCTAATGGACCCGGAGAGGTTCCAGATGGCTTGGGTTGATGCCCCCCCACACAGCCTGGTTTGGTCCTGGTGGATGCCTGGCAAAGGCTGCCTCGGGGCCCTTGACTGCATTGTTCCTTTGCAGCCTCTGACCGGTGCAGATCCCGAGTTGGCTCCTTGGTTTTCCGCGGAGCTCTGGGAGATGAAGCACCAGAGGAGGGGCCTAGAGAACAGTTGGAGATCCAGCAGGTCCAGAATCATTTGGTGGCCTCTTTGTTGGCTTACTGTTATTTATTTATTTATTTTGTATTTTATTAATTATGGGATTTCTATGCTGCCCAATCTCCTGAAGGACTAGGCTGACTTACAACAGTAAAAGATGCAATACAAACATAAAAACAATTAAACCCGAAATCCCAATAACCAATTAAAATGACTAAAACTATCACTAAAACCCCATCCCTCCATCAGTCCAGGTTGGCAAAGCTGGAAAAACCATGTTTTCAGGCCACACGGAAGCATTGAAGGTCAGGAGCCACCCGAGCTCCAGGGGCAGCTGATTCCATGGGGTGGTGCTCCCACAGAGGCTACCCCTAGGGGTTGTCAGCAACATTGTATGGCCGATGGCAGGAGGCCCTGCCTATGGGAGCGCATGCGGGCGCTGAAGATTATTGTGGCAGCAGGGTTTCCCTAAATACCAGTCTAAGCCATGGGGCTTTATAGGTCAATACCAGCACCTTGAATCTCACCCAGAGGGCAACGGTAACCAGTGCAACTCATGGGAGGGGTGTAACATGGGAGTATCGAACACTCCCATCACAACCCGCGCCGCTGCATTCTGGACCAGTTGAAGCCTCCAGTGGTCCTCAAGGGCAGCCCACGTAAAGAGCATTGCAGTAGTCCAAATGAGATTAGCGAGCACATGAGTGACTGTGCGTAAGGCATCTTGGTCAGATAGGGCACAACTGGCACCAGGTGAACCTGGGCAAATGCTCCCCTGGCCACGGCTCCCACCAGCTCCTCCAAACTGAGCTGTGCATCCAGAAGGACACCCAAGTTGCACACCCCATCTAAGGGGTAAAACCTCTCCCCCCATAACTGTTTCCAGGCATCGGGACATCACGTCGAGGGCATCACTGGGTTGGTTTGGGGTGGAGATAGCTGATCATCAGCATACTGATGATACCTCACCTAAAACCATGGATGATCTTGCCCAGCGGTTTCATATAGATGTTGAACAGGAAGGCGAAAGAGCCAACCCCTGGGGCACCCCACGCAAAGGAGAGGGCATTGGGGTCGATCTCCCCTGCCAATACCACCTGCATAACAGGATATAGGAGAACCACCATAAAACAGTGCCTCACCCCCAACCCCTCGAGGCATGCAGTAGGATACCATGATGGTATCGAAAGCCACTGAGAGATCTAATAGGACAAGAACAGAAATGACCCCTATCCGAGCCTCCAGAGATCATCCACCTTTACTAGGTCTTATCTTGCTGCAATTGGGCGGCAGTATGCTTACTTCTCCACTCTCTTTGTCCTGAATAATGCTTGACCACCCTGTTCAGTGTCACCTGTTCCCTTCTTAACCAGGGGATGAGGGAGAACCCTTGAGTGGGCCAGGAGTTTAGTCAGCATCTGTCCGGACAAGATGGCTCAGATCCGGGCGGTCTGGACTCTGACTGGTCAGTCTGTGAGGGTGAGACAACAGGTCTTGTGGATTCCATTTGGGATGGGTGATCCTGTGACTCCGGATGAGGTGGACAGGATCATGGGCTGAGGTGCTGCCATGTATTTATTGGACCCGTGTCCCTCCTGGCTGGTTTATGCCACCCGGAAGGTTACACGAGGCTGGCTCAGGCAGTGGTCAATGCTTCTTTGAGTGAGGATCCTTCCCTCCACCTTGAAGGAGGCGGTGGTGAGGCCTCTTGGACACAACTGTTTGAACAAATTTCATCCGTCTCCAGATTAAACTTTCTTTGCGAGCGTTGTTGACGTGGTTGACAGTTCCAGTGTTCCTGGAGGAAGCTGATTATCTGGATCCGTATCAATTGGGTTTCAGCCTGGGGACAGCAATGCGATGGCATTGGTCGCACTGGTGGATGATCTCTGGAGGGCTTGGGATAGGGGTCATTCCTCTTTTCTTGTCCTATTAGATCTCTCAGCGGCTTTTGATACTATCAACCATGGTATCCTACTGCAATGCCTCGAGGGTTTGGGGGTGGGAGGCACTGTTTTATGGTGGTTCTCCTCTCGGGTCATATGCAGTTGGTATTGGTGTGAGGCAGAGATCGACCCCAAGGCCCCTCCTTTGTGGGGTGCCCCAGGACTCAGTTCCTGTTCAACATCTATGTGAAACCACTGGGCGAGATACCCAGCTTTTTATCTCCACCCCAAACCAACCCAGTGATGCCTTGACCTTGATGTCCCGATGCCTGGAAGCAGTATGGATCTGGATGGGGAGAACAGGCTTGACTCAATCTGGCCAAGTCTGAGTGGCTCTATGTGCATCTAAGGTTATCAGGATGTTCCATCCTTAGTTATGGGGAGAGAGTGTTACCACCCATAGATGGGGTGTGCAACTTGGGTGTTCTCTCCTGGATGCACGGATCGGTTTGGAAAGATCAAGTGGGAGCCATGGCCAGGGCATTTGCCCAGATTCACCTGGTGTGCCAGTTGTGCCCCTATCTGGATCGAGATTTTATTTATTTATTTATTATTTATTGGATTTCTAAGCTGCCCCATCTCCCCAAGGACT
>SOZL01000367.1:0-33345 GCA_009733165.1 Naja naja | reverse complement strand
TCCAGAGCTTCAGTATACAGGACTGGCCCTTGGTCATCCAGGAGCAGCCTGCCCCTCCACCCCGTGCACCGCCTGCCATGGACTGGAGGAGCTGCTCCGGGATGAACAAAGGGCCAGTCTTGTGACTACTGCAGCTCTGGAATATGAGACTGACTTTCCCACCAACATCAGCAAGCCACCCTGGGGCAGATTTCCCTCCCCTGCCCATTGGTATTACCTTCCAGTTCCAGCTTGCGTGGCTGTACTCAAGGTAAGGTTTGCACTCAGCCGAAGGGTGGGGGCCAGCGGGTGGGTGGGCCATGTGGGCAGTTGTGGTTAGCTGGCAGCAGGTGCGGACAGTGGAGAAGAGTGAGGACTCGGATGAGGGGCCAGGACCATCAGGGAGTGGACTGCTGCCTTCAGGGATTGTAGGAGCTGGCAGCAGTGATGAGGTTCCCAAGGAGCCTGTGCCAAGTGCGCATGAGCACAGGATGATTTGTAGAAGCAAACAGCTGGAGCAGCACAGGCGACTTGGGAGTAAGGATGCAACATAATGGCTCCTCCCTCCAGGGAATATAAGCCTGGTTTCAAAAGGTTTTTGTCTTTGCAAAAGGCACTCGAAGGACCCAGCATTGTGTATAGAGACTCCGGCTTATCTAAAGAATTCTGTCAAGGCTTTTCTGGTTGGACTAATTGGCTGCAAGCCATCTTTTATCTACAAAGAAGTTTATTTGTAGATTAAAGCTGTGAAGGTTTGAGTTGCTGCGTTTGTTTGAGATTTTCTTGCTGGTAACAGGGTTGGGTCAGAACAGCGGTGCAGCCTTGTGTTTCTGCACAGCCTGGATTAATTGCTTTTGGGGGGGACATTTCTCTGCGGACCACCAAAATTTTCTCGCGGAGCACCAGTGGTCCCTGGCCCACCAATTGGCGACCACTGCCTTAAAGCGTTTGTTTGCAACAAAGACCAGCCAAGCCCAGTTCCTGTAACCGTTCTTCATATGTTTTAGTCTCCAGTCCCCTAATCATCAACATAATGTGGTGAACAAAACTGGATGCAGTACTCTAGGTGTGGTCTTACTAAGGCTTTATAGAGTGGTATTAGTACCTCACTTGATCTCGATTGTATCCCTCTGTTAATGCAACTTAGAGTTGCATTAGCTTTTTCGGCTGCTGCTTCACACTGCTGGCTCATATTTAGCTGGTTGTCCACTAAGATTCCAAGATCCCTCTCACAGTTACTGCTATTGAGCCTGGTTTCACCCAGTCTATATGTGTACTTTTGGTTTTTCTTGCCTAAGTGTAGGACTTTACTTTTCTCTACATTGAATTTCATTTTGTTAGATACGGCCCAGTGTTCTAGTCTGTCAAGATCCATCTGGATCTTGAGCCTATCTTCTTGGGTGTTAACTATTCCTGCCAGCATAGTATCATCTGCAAATTTGATAAGTTCCCCTTCTATTCCCTCATCTAGAAAGAGAGGAAAGAAACCCGTGGCAGCAGGGGGCCTTTGTGTCCGAGTCTGTCTTAATCAGAGGGGCAAAAGATAACATGGCTGACCATGTGAATGGAACTGGGACAAGGAAGAAGGATGAGGGGACCCTTGACCTCTCCCCAGATCAGGATAAGGGCTCCAAGGGATGTATATCTCCTGCTAGAGAAGCTGCAGAAAAGATAAAGACAAAAGGTGTCTCCGCCAGGAGGATAACCAAGATAGAGGAGGAGGATGCCCTGAGGCACCATAAGGCTATCAGCAAGATAATTGCCAGGGCGGAAAAGGAGGCTGAACAAAGAAAGGGGGAGGGCTCCCCTGGAGAAAGGGAGCTTGAAATTTCCTGTGTTTGGCCTGCTAAGCAGGTAAATCAGCCAATAGAAATGGAGTAGCAGATTCCTTGTTGTCAAGAGGGGCCACTGGGTGGCATCAGAGAGCAGTTTCTCCAGCCTTCTCTTTGTTCAGAACATGATGATAATATTGCTGTGGCACAGGAGATTTCTTTGCAATCAGGTAGCCAGTGGGAACAGATGGCAAAGAGATTGAAAGTGTTGCCAGAGGCAACATTTACTCCCACAGTAGCAGGGTTACGCACAAGAGAGAATCAAGATCTGGAATTTATGGATCAGATGAAGTTTCTGATCTCAACCTTATCAAAGGCCATCAATACTGGCCAGCTGCAGTGGCACCAGAAAGCCACACTGTCACAAGCAATACCTGTGTCAGGTTTCCAAGTGATAAGTCCATTTTAAAAAGAAAAGCACAAAGTCCATCTTCCAAGACAATTTCTTTTATTTAGGAAAGCATCAAATTGGCAAAGTCTATGGTAATTCCGGATCTGACACAACCCAGAATTACCCCACATAGTAGAAGTTAGAAACAACCCCCCAAAAGTCACATTCTCCAATAGAAGTAATTCAACGTTGCTTGATGTCATAAATCTTCACCTCCAGTGCCTAGGCACGGACAGCTTGGGTTCCCACGGGAAGAATGATCACCTAGCCTAAACAACTCTATCTCCACTCCGCCCCCCTTAGGAATGTGGCAAGCCCGAAACCCTTCCCCCATGACTGCCAAAGAGAAAGTAAGAAAAAGAATATATATTAAGCCTAACTAAACTGGCTACACATGTCAATACCGGGCTTGACAACGTGGTAGTCGGGACCAGTTCAGGGCACCACAACAACAAGAGGAGCTGGAAAGCCCCCAAAGGCACAGTCAAATTTCTCCACCACACAAAGTGAGGCTTCTGTCTCAGGAGATGAGGATCAAAGATATTCAGATCTTTCAAAAGATGAGGGGAGGAAGCCTGAAGCCCTGGCTTTTGCTGGCCTTTTTCAACCAGCCCTTTTCAATTCCTTGCTGTTTAACGCCAAAGCAGCAACAAATCTGGGAGCTGAACTGGCCACAACAGAATCAAATACAAAACTGTTGGACCCAGGCCAATTTCTATTCCCAAAGCCTACTAAGGAGAGGAAGGAGATCCCCTCAAATGATTTAGTTTGAAACATAATTCGAGGTCAATGGCAAAAACCAGTGGTGTTCACAACACCACAGTGGTAATGAGAAGAGATTTTTTAATATGGCTCGCTCCTCACTGAGGAGCTCCAGTCTCCAATGATAGATGAGCAGGTGGCTGCTTTAACTTCCTCATCTATATTAGCCAATGATGGGGAGGATTTCTTGAAAGCAGAAGATAGGAAGGCAGAAATGACACTCCGTAAGACACATCAAGCTTAAAATCTTCCATGGCCGCATCTTTCTTCAACAGGGACACACTTGTTTGGCTATGCCAGATGCGAGAGAAGGTTCCCCCAGGGGACATCTGCACCCAGCAAGATTTCAACAAAGTGATTGCTGCTGTGGAATTCTCAGCAGATGCCACCACAAATGAGACCATTCAGGGTCATGAGCAGCCGCCCCTTCCATTGCGCCAAATGGTGGACAGATAAACCCTCCTATTGGCAGCTGTCTAAGTCTGTTTGCCGGTCAATAGGAAACAACAACAACAGACACCTGGGTCCTAAACAGGGTGAGACTAGGTCTCTCCCTCAAATTTCTCTCCACACCCCCGAACTTCTTCATAAGTTGTCAGATTTCAAGGGACAAGGCAGAGAAGCCTCATGGAGGCAGCAATGCAACACCTACTGGACATCAAATTCGGGAAGGTGACTTCCTGACCTCCATAGATGGAGGCTTACCTACACATTCCTATTCTAACGGCTCATCGAAAATTCCTGTGTTTTCAGTATGCTGGCCGGCATTTCCAATACAAGGCCCTGCCCTTCGGCCTATCATCAGCGCCCAGAACTTTCACCAAGGTGCTGGCAGCAGTGGCGGCACACCTCAGAGCGATTCCGGTGCACGTCCAATGTTATCTGGATGACATCCTCATACAGTCCTTTTCACCAGACAGAGCAGCAGAGGACCTACAGATCACCATCAGGACCCTGGAGGAACACGGGTTCTCGGTGAATTTTGACAAGACTCATCTGTTCCCAACAAATTGACTACTACACCTGGGAGCAATCATAGATATCAGGTCATGCGAGGTCTACTTGTCACAAGAATGACAGGCCAGTATCAAAGTACTGGCGGCCCAAATTCAGTCAGCTCAGTCAGTGACGCTGGACCTACTATCACAAATACTGGGGAAGATGGTGTCCTGCATAGCAATTGTACTGTGGGCACAGCTTCACGCAAGACCGCTACAGTGGTTTCTTTTGCCATAACAGAGGTCAGGCAGGAGCAACTCAAAACTCAAGGTGCAGGTTCCACCAGAGGTGCTACAAACTCTCCACTGGTGAAGAACATGAGCCATAAGCAGGGGCTGTGCATTCAAGGAACCAAGGCACCTATCCACCACCACAGAGGCCAGTCTGTTTGGCTGGGGCACCCACTTCCAGTCCCAGATAGCACAAGGACAGTGGTCAGAATCAGACCTCAGAAACAACATCAACTGGCTAGAACTCAGGGCAGCCCATCTAGCCCTAAAGAGATTCCAGAACAGAATTTTGGGACACCACATACTCATCCTAATGGACAATGTGGCCACCAAGGCACACATCAACCGTCAGAGTACTCATGCAGGAGGTGAGACAATTAGGACTCTGGGCAGAGAGACACCTGCTCTCCATCAGAGCAGAACACATCTCAGGGAAGACGAATGTACAGGCAGACTGGCTAAGCAGGACCACGGTCAACCACTCAGAGTGGCGACTACATCCAGACCTGTTCAGGGAGCTGTCAGGGAGGTTCGGAAGTCCGATCCTGGACCTCTTCGCTTCTTCATCAAATGCCCAGTTACCAAGATTCTGTTTCAGATTCCCAGCAGCAGGAGTGGAGGGAGTCAATGCTGTCCGCATTCCATGGCCCCGGGGGCTGCTATATGCCTTTCCCCCACTTTCACTAATCCCCACAGCTATAGAGAAACTGATAGAGGAGAGGGTGGAGATACTTCTCCTGGCACCACAGGAGAAGACACCCGTGGTATGTGGATCTGGTCAGCCTCTCAATAACCAGACAATGGAGGATCCCTCGAGACAGAATAGCTCTCAGTCAGGGAGCCTTGCTTCATCCAGATCCACAATGGTTTCAGCTAACAGTTTGGCACTTGAACGGTCAGCTCTAAGACAGCTTAAGTGCTCCAGTAAAGTCATACAAACACTACAGGCCTCTAGGAGGCCTTCAACTAACAGAATCTACGATGCCACTTATTTATTTATTTATTTATTTATTTATTTATTTATTTATTTATGGGACTTATATGCAGCCCCATCTCTCCAAGACTCGAGCTTACAATAAAACAACAACAATAAATACTTTAAAAAGAATTAAACTAACAGTCCCAAAACACAATTACAATTACCAGATACAAAACTTAAAATCAGTCAAAAATCTAAAACCACCCCTCCCAAGGGTCACAGCCTGGATTGGTCGAATAACCAGGTCTTCAGGTCATGGCGAAAGGTGCGGAAGTCAGGGGCCAGGCGGAGCCCCAAAGGAAGTTGATTCCAGAGGTCGGGGACCGCGACAGAGTAGGCACTTAGACATCCTTCTGCAGCTGGTGCTCCAGAGAACATATTGATCCAACCGACGTGTCAGTGACCCAAATCCTGGAGTTCCTACAGGGGGGACTGGACAAGGGCCTGTCCCCCAACACCTTACACAGGCAAGTGGTGGCTCTGGCATCCATGTTAGGCTGTGGGAAGTTAGAATCCCTTGCCTTACATCTGCTGGTGCGCAGCTTTATTAGAGGTGCAACCAACCTAAAGCCCCCAGTGATACACAGATATCCCACTTGGGATCTACCTAAAGTATTGAGGGCGCTCACGACAGAACCATTCGAACCATTACGATCAACCAGCCTATGATTCCTCACCTGGAAGGTAGCATTCCTTGTAGCCAAAAGAAGAATATCGGAGTTAG
This sequence comes from Naja naja, assembly GCA_009733165.1. Classification (NCBI taxonomy): domain Eukaryota; kingdom Metazoa; phylum Chordata; class Lepidosauria; order Squamata; family Elapidae; genus Naja; species Naja naja. The sequence continues at coordinate 27,449 of SOZL01000367.1, read as the reverse complement.
CAGCCCTCTCCATGAGGGAGGACCTTTGAATAATTCACTCAGATAGGGTGATTCTAAGGCTGGACCCCACCTTCCTTCTGAAGGTAAATTCATCATTTCACAGGGCACAGGAAATTATCCTACCAGATTTTTCCCGAAGCCAAATCACAACCTAGAGAAAAAATGGCATTCCCTAGATGTCAGGAGAGCTATCTGCATTTACCTGAAGAGGACAGCCTCTATCATTCCAACAGAACACATTGGGTAACAAAATCACACCTTCAACCATAGGCTGGTGGATACCATCTTGTATAGCCAAGGCTTACGAGACTCCGGCTCTACCGTTACCCAAATGGGTAACAGCTCATTTGACCAGAAGCATGGCCACGACGGCCGCGTGGAATACACAGGCCTCTATTGAGGACATTTGTAGGGCAGCAACGTGGTCTTCTCCATCCCCATTCATAAGACACTATAAGTTGGACATATTCGCCTCGGCTGATGCGGCCTTTGGCAGAAGGGTTCTACAAAAAGTACATTCAGAATTGGGGACTCAAGACCAGACTGCTTCCCACCCTTAGGACAGCTGGCTTTGGTATGTCCCACACCATTGGATTATCCTTCCAGCACACTGGAGAAAGAGTGTTGGTCTTAACCTGACATGCTTCTTCTCAGTGGGCTGAAGACTAACCCAATCCCACCCTGGCAACTGTCTAGAGTCCAGGAGAAGTCATCACCAGCACCAATACTATTCAAGTTAATCAACATGTCTTCATCAAAACTGGGCATGCTCAGGAGGAGGCATGACCAGGAATCTGATTGACTCAGCCTCCAAGTGGAAGAGGAGTCTACACCCACACAATTGGATTATCCTTCAGCCCACTGAGAAGCAGCATGTCAGGTAAGTCCAACGCTCTTTTTAATCTATTGACAAAAAGAAAGATTATCTTCCAAAAAGCAATTCCATTTCATCACAAAGGTAACTTCCATATTTTGGGGGTCTGGTTCATCTTACAGTTTTGAGTTGATTGGTATAATAATATGTGGGTGAAGAGAAGCTGTCTAGAGAACAAGCAGAAAAGAAGGAGCATAAGCCACAGCTGCATACAGAGGGGGCAGCAAAAGGCTCTGGGGGGACCCCCTCTAAATTATCAGACTGTAAAGGTGACAGTTGGAAAACATACTTTGAGACTTGCAAGGTTCTTTTAATGTACTTTTACAATAAAGTAGAATTAGCTTATCTGGTGATGCTTTCTGTCTGGTCCACCAGGTGAGACTGACATCAGTCTTGCAAATATCAATGTACAATTCTCCTGCCCTCACTTTTACAGCCTAATAATTTAGGAAGAGTTCCTCATTTTAGAGTAGTGCTTACACTAGTTGGCAAATACAGGGTAAAATTATAGTGGGTGAAAACTGACTTTTTAGGGGATAAGTAAAGAATCTAAGATAGGAGTAAGATGCTGTCACTTATTCTTACAGTCTGATTAAAATGGACTCCTTGTCCTCATCCAAGGATCCAAGGTCCTCATCCTTAAACTGCCACAAGATGCTGACATTTAATGGTGTTCTTTTCCCCCTCTAGGAGCCAAACCCTGAAGACCCCTTGAACAAAGAGGCTGCTGAAGTCCTCCAGAACAACAGACGCCTGTTTGAGCAGAACGTCCAGCGCTCGATGCGCGGGTGGCTACATTGGTTCCACCTACTTTGAGCGCTGCCTCAAATAGAACTGACCAGCTCCACACACAAATTTACTCCACTCCCCTCATCTCCCTTTTAGTTCTTCTAAGGGACTCTGCCAACACCACAGCCATCAGCCATCAAGGGTACACAGGAGTCAGCAATTGGCAGGGGTCCCCTTTCATCTTTTTCTCCCCCAACTGCCCCCTGCCAGCCTGGGTCTTCAGCAGCGACTGTCTCACCAGATCCTTACAGCGCTCTCTGTGCTGCTGTGAGGCGAGGGTGAGGTTACTATTGCTTCTTTGTCCCACCCACTGTGTTGGGTTAACCACCTGGTCCTGACTGTCTGAGACCCTATTCCTGGTGTCCATCAGTCTTTCTCAGAGCTGTGGTTTTGCAGTTAAGAACAGAAGGTTCCCTATCTGCTCTGACATTTCCTGCTTGCAGTGCAGTGTTACTCAGCTGCGGGATCTGCAGGCCACTTGCCTCTCCTTTCCTCCCCTGCTGGGCACCAAGGTTTCTGACTGCAACTATTAAATGGGGGAGGCACTTGAGGGCTGGAGCAAGATGCTCAGCTGCCTCCACTTGACCCCAGGTATTGCAGCTCAAGGGGGAGAGGCTGGGTCAGCCTTTTTCTCTTAGGATCAACTGACTTGTATGTTCGGTATTTGAGGAAAAACTAATAAAGCCACCACCACCACCAAGAGTCTATGACAACTTGCTGTTGTCACCTTGCCCTGGCCAACTCGCCAGGGACAACTTGCCATGAGCCTGGGCCTTCCACTCTGGTTTCCAAACCTGGCCCGGCCTAAGGGAGATGAAATTTCTTGCCAGCCTGCACTCCTTCTCCGAAGGCTTTCTTGCCTCGCTTTCCAGGTGCACACACATACCATGAAAAGCGGGCTAAGCAGGAGTCATTGTTACACACACACACAGACACACCATTCTGAGTGTGGGGACTTTTATCTGCATCCAAGCTGATGAGCTGCCGATCATGCCAAGGCTTGGGGAGAGGGAGCTCTCCTTCAGCATTCTGCACTGGACCCTGACAGTTCCCAGGCAGGGAGAGGGACAAGGCAACTCGCTCCCAACAGTCATCACTGCAAAGGGTCTTCCCTCTGAAGCATCCAGCTGAGAACAATGACTCCACATAGCCCACCTGCAATCCTTCTCCAAAGGCTTCCTTGCCTCGCTTTCTAACACACATACCCCCCAAAAGGCGGGCTAAGCAAGCGTCATGGTTACACACATACAGAGACACAGACACCATTCTGAGCTTGGGGACTTTTATCTATCCTGCGGCAAGGTGCTCGCAGTGAGTTGTCCCATTCCACACCAGCAATCCCACCAATGCTAATGGTAGGAGGGCCTGGCCAACAATGAACTCTACTCTGCCTCTTCAGTGACTCCTGGAAGTCTGTGGCCAACATAAAGCCACTGTAATTCTACTGTGTTGGGTTATTAAAGGGGAATATTAGCACATCCAATTTGCCCTTTGCCTCTCATTTTCTGCTTCCATCTTCCCTGGTTGGTGCACGGGTGGAGATGGCAGGGGAAAGTGATGTGTATTGGTTGGGACTGTGGTCACAGGAGATCATGGTTTCTAGATGGAAGGAACTGGAGGTGAATGCTGAGGTGATGGAAACAACATTTTAAGAAAAACTCATGACTTTGAGACACTAAGTTGGACACATTTATCCCATTAATAGAAGTACAGAATACTCTGCATGCATATCTCAACATCTCAATGTAGTCCTTAGAATACAGCTGACTTTATTACTGTTCTGTGGTAAGATCTAACAAAGGTGTTGAACTTCCACCATAATCCTGTTTTGCTGACATCCCTTTCACAATCTTCCTCTAGAAAAATGCACTTTTACTACCTAACAGTGATGCTGCCTATTGGTTCTGAGCACATACAGTCATGTGAAAAAGTACACCCTCTGTGAGTTTCATGGTTTTACATTTCAGGACAGTAAACAACACTTAGTCTTTAGCCGTTGTTAAAAGTAGGTAAATACAACCTCAGATGAACAACAACACATGACATATTACACCATGTCATCTATTTTAGAAAAAGAGCCAAAATGGAGAAGCCTTGTGTGAAAAACTACCGTGTTTCCCCGAAAATAAGACAGTGTCTTATATATTTTTTGGCTCCCAAAAACACACTAGGTCTTATTTTCGGGGTAGGTCTTATATATATATATATATATATATATATATATATTTTAATGAAAAAAAAAACTTACCATATTCATGTAGAACAATGTACATTTATTCATGTACGAAACCACAAACAAATCGATCAGTGTTTCCCTAACATAAGACACTGTCTTATATATTTTTTGGCTCCCAAAAACACACCAGGTCTTATTTTCAGGGTAGGTCTTATTTTCGGGGTAGGTCTTATTTTTGGGGTAGGTCTTATTTTCGGGTAGGTCTTATTTTCGGGGTAGGTCTTATTTTCGGGGAAACACGGTAAGTCACCTTATGATTTAATAGCTTGTAGAACCACCTTTAGCAGGGAATGTAAGTAATTCCCAGTGTCGCATTAAAAAAGGTTTGACTTAAATTCAGTTGGTGTTTTAAGTTTGAGGAAGCCTGGGTCAGAACAACTTATCAGAGGCTGCCTGGGAAGATCTTGAATGGCAATCAAATGACCCCAGGAACACTCATGATTCATGAATACATGCCAGTTGCCAAAAGCCCAAATTTTTATCACTGGACTGTGGGGGTGCTGGACCGATTTTAAGTAGTTTTTTTTCAGTGCTGTTATAGGACTAGGTTGCTAAATAATGGTTGTAAGTTGAGGGCTACTTGTAGTTGGAAAAGGTGCCATCAATCTGATGAAATGACTTGTAGCTCAAGGAAGTTTTTGCTTTTTAATAAAAGGTGTATCTCTGACCAGGATCCTGATTCTCCCCCCCCCCCTCCCCTTCCAGACTGTGTGCTTAATAGGTTGAAGAAATACTGCCATCTCTAACTGAACTGAATGAATGCTAGGAACTTTAACACAGGACCTTAGAAGCATTTTGTCCCCTGGAATCTAAGTTTGGCATCTTTGTAATTATTAAAAATCAAGGATGAATTTGGATGGATGAATTTCAGTGTCCGAATATCAAAGATTAATTTTCTTGTTTTTTAAAAAAAATATTATTGAATAAAGCCCATGTCATAATATGCATGAAATTTCTCCTGTTAGGGTGTCAATGTGAAAACTTATAGCTGACCATGTGATTGATTTGATTGATTGATTGATTAGATTTATATCCCGCGTCTCTACCCCCATCGGGGAACTCGAGGAGGCGTACAACAAAGTAAAAACAATTGCCTATACAATATAAACATAAAAAAACTCATATCGTCCACACATACAAGAGGGAAGGAACAGAATTCTCAATTCCATGCCTTCCAACAAAGCCAGGTCTTAACGGCTTTGCGGAAAGCAAGTAGATTGGGGATGGTTCTAATCTCCGCAGGGAGCATATTCCAAAGGGATGGTGCTGCCACAGAGAAGGCCCTAGCCCGCGGGCCCGCCAGCCAACATTGTCTGGCTGACGGTATCCAGAGCAAGCCTTCCCTGTGGGACATTCAAAGTCCTACACGACATGGGTCCGGGATATTTACGGGAGCGACTCCTGCCGATATCGAGTGCCAACCGCCCTGTACAATCACACAGGCAGGGGCTTCTTGGGGTTCCGTCGGCAAGTCAATGTCACCTGGTGGTACCCCGGGGACGAGCCTATTCTGTGGCGGCTCCTGCCCTATGGAACCAGCTACCCCTGGGGCTCCGTCTGGCCCCGGACCTCTGCACCTTCCGCCACGTCTTGAAGACCTGGTTATTTGACCAAGTCAGGCTGTGATGACCTCTGGGGAGGGATTTTAAATTAATTTTAACAATGGATAAATATTGGGCTTGATTTGTTTAATTCTCTTTAATCTATTTAATGTTGATGTCTGTTTTTAGTTGTGAGCTGTCCCGAGTCTTCGGAGATGGGGCGGCATACAAGTCCAATAAATAATAATCATCATCATCATCATCATCTAACCGGGCGCTGGGAGGCATAAGGTAGCAGTAGGCGGTCTCAAGGTATCCGCCCTAAGCCATGAAGGGCTTTAAAAGTTGTCACTAGCACCTTGAATTGCACCAGGAAGACCACCGGTAACCAATGCAGCTTGTGGAGGATAGGTGTTATATGGGTGCACCTAGGTGCCCCCATAATCACTCAAGGCCACATTTTGCACCAGCTGAAGTCTCCGAGTGCTCTTTAAGGGCAGCCCCACATAGAGCACATTGCAGTAGTCCAATCACGAAGTGATGTGCATGTGACATAACAGGCAAAATGTGTGATAGTTTGTAATATTGTTTTACAAGGTATCAAGTGCTAGCACATGGACTATGTCAAAATGGTGTTGCTAGTACAGGGTATCAGCCTGGTCTTCATTAAGCCTTTCTGACTGCAATGTTTGAATGCCTCCGATTTCCAGCCATATTGATGCACAGCCTGGGAACTGAATTCAAAAGATCACTGTCCCACTCCTGAGGACACGCGGATTGGCGCGTTTGAAATAACAGAAGTGGGAGGGAGGTGAGGGAGAGCGCCCTTTACCTTTAGAGGTGGGGTTTTAGCTCCGATCTCCTGACGGAGAGACAGTGGGCTAACTTTGAGAGAAGGCTTCAGAGTGAAGCGCTGCTTTTTATTATAAGCCTCCCCCTCCTCCACTCCCCTCATTTGAACACTGCCCCAGGCCGGCTGAGAACCAATTTGGAGGCCTGTGAGCCCCGCCCCCCTCTTGCCTTGGAGAAGTCCCCTCTCAGCCTTTGAAATTGGCTTCAAAGGCAGCAAGGAAGCCGCAGGGTGCAGGCGCCTGCTGCCAGCTGCGTTTGAAAGCCAAGGAATGTTGCTCCTCTAACCTGGAGAACATATGCTACTCGCATTTGTTCTCCAGGTTCTCCATATTTTGACACAGTATATTTGTGGCAGCTTGCACCTTCCAGCCACCGCCGCTTCAGTCCACTTGTGCTGTGCCCCCCCCTCCCCCCGCTGCAACAGCACCATTACCTCATTCCGGCCACCGAGGGCTGCACATGTGCCACCCCCTATGGTGGAGATTTCCAGCCCCACCACGGGCCAGTCCCATATTCCAGAGCTGTAGTAGTCACAGGACTGGTCCTTTGGTCATTCGGAAACAGCTCCTCCACGGCAGGCCGGTGCACGCAGGTGGAGGAGCTGCTCCAGGATGACCAAAGGGCCAGTCCTGTGACTACTGCAGCTCTGGAATATGGGACCGACTTTCCCACCAATGTCAGCAAGCCACCCTGGGGCAGATTTCCCTCCCCTGCCATTGATGTTACCTTCCAGTTCCAGCTCGTGTGGCTCTACTGAAGGTAAGGTTTGTGCTCAGCCGAAGGGGTGGGGCAGCAGGTGGGTGGGCCATGAGGGCGGCACAGCCTTGTGTTCCTGTGCAGCCTGGATTAATTGCTTGGGGGGGGGGTGTGCTTTGGGAGGTACATTTCTCTGGACCACCAAAATTTTCTCATGGACCACCAGTGGTCCACGGCCCACCAGTTGGTGACCACTGGTTTAAGGGATGTCTCAAGTTGGAACGGATACTGATTGGGCCATGTGATGGAATCATGGGTGCAGGGGATGGATTTTGTGATTTTTAATTATTGGAGGAAAACCCGGAACTCTCAGATTTGGATTTTCCCAGGTGTGCCAGTATGACAACTCTAACAAAATGGAACTTTGAGAAAATGCCTGTGATGACCTGGGGCGTGGCACAAAGGCAAAACAGTCAAATAAGCAATAAGAGTCCCTTTATTATCTCCAACTTTGCCCCCAATGTCCAGGTTACCTTTGGCTGGAGGAAAAAAACTCTTCCAGGAACAGCCTTTAACTGTAGAAAATTCAGTCCAAAACAAGGTACATACAAACTGTAACTAAAAATCCAAACTCCAAGCTGAAGTAATTAACTTGACAGGGCAGGAGAAGAGCCTTGGTGGCTCAGGCTGTTAATTGCCTGCATTTAAAGTTCCAGCTGCCTACAATTACTGTAGGCTCGAATCCCACCAGGCTCAAGGTTGACTCAGCCTTCCATCCTCTCGGGGTAGGTAAATTGAGGACCCAAGATTGTTGGGGGCAATTAGCTGACCTTGTAAAAATGCCGCTTAGTAATAAGCAGGCATATACAATGGAATGAAGGCTATTGCTGAGCACACTGGGTTGTATCCCAGTCTGAGCGGCATATAAATGTAATTTAAAAAAAAATTCAGACTTGAAAGCACGGCAAAACTCACACAGTTGGGAAGAGGCCAGGAACACAGATAAGCCACAATGAAACCAGATAAATTCACGTTTGCTCCCAACAACTTGCTGTGCGCAGCTTCCTCTTTTATACACTGTTCCCAGCTGCAGATAATGAAGGGAATCAGGGCCCTTTCCTCCCCCGTAAGCCACGCAACTTCAAAGGCCAACAAAACACACACACAGTTGGGAAGACACCAGGAACCCAGATAAGCGTTGACAAAACAAGATAATACACGATTTGTTTCCAACAAGTTGGGGTGTGCAAACTCCCTTTTTAAACACTGTTCCCAGCTGCAGTTAATGAAGGGAATCAGGGCCCTTTCCTCCCCCTTAAGCCACGCAACTCACATTGCTCCCTTCTCGTTCCTCCCTGCGTGCCCTAGGATGAAGAGGGGGTGGGCCTGGGTCTTCCTCTGAATTCCCTCTCCCTTACTCTACCTCTCCCCTGCTCTGCCCAGCCAGACTTTGCCCTTCCCCAGTTTCTTCCACTGCCAAAGGAGCCACACTCCCACTCCCTGTCAGCTGTTTGGCCTCCCCCTCTGAGTCAGATTCCGACAGGAGCATGACAATGCCTGTCTCAGAGTTTTGGTGTTAGAGTTTGTTTTCCTGGAACGCTGACATTGGCATCTTTTCTATCAAAGTATACGTTCTACTAATAAGTTATGGTATCTTCTCATATATATATGAGGGATCCCGAGAGGTGGCATGACGCAGCCAAGGGGTTAAATTTTAAATTGGGAAAGGGACGACTTTTAAAATTTATAATTCGTTGTTTTAATGGGTTAGGGAGGAGGGAGGGGGCTCTGCCCTTTTCGGTAGAGTCTGGTTTGCCCGGGCCGGTGGGGGGTCTCGTAGTGGAGGGGCGGGGTGAGGGGCCACGGGTCCGCATCAAATAGGGTGGGATTGACAATCCCCAGGGCGATTGGCTATGGCAGGGGTGGACGAGACAGAGGGCCATATCATGTATTGAGAGCGCGCCCCTGCTATTTACGAGCGGTGGTGCGCTCCGACCCTCAGGTCTCTGCCCGCTCCCCTGGGTCCTTGGGCGGTGTGGTCCCTGGGCTCAGGCTGGTGTATGTAAACGCCAGATCCGTAGCTAATAAGGCTCCCCTCCTCCGTGAACTCATTGAGGAGGAGGCTGCGGAACTGGCGTGTATCACGGAGACCTGGTTGGGGCCTGAGGGAGGTGTCCCTCTGTGTGATCTATGTCCCCCAGGTTTCCGGGTGTTGCACTGGCCACGAGCCCAGGGAAGGGGTGGAGGAGTAGCTATTGTTATAAGGGAGACTCTGTTTCCAAGGGAGGCCACTGTCCCGCAGATTGGCGGTTGCGAGTCCCTCCTTCTGAGGTTGGGCCTGGGTGGTCGGTTGGGCCTGTTGTTGATGTACCTGTCCCCCAGCTGCGATGCAAAGGCCCTTCCCGAGCTGCTGGATGCCCTCTCAGGAGTGGTGGTGGAGTTTCCCAGACTTATTGTTCTGGGGGACTTCAACTTGCACCTCCCTGGGGGTGGCGTCTGGATTGGCTCAGGAGTTCATGATAGCCATGGACCTGACCCAGGTGATTCAGGGGCCCACCCATGAGGGGGAACGCGCTCGACCTGGTTTTTATCTCGGGGCAGTGGTGTAGTGACCTGAAGGGTGGATCTCCGGTTATTCTACCCCTATCATGGACAGATCATTATCTCCTGAGGCTGGTCTTCCAATCCGCTGCTCCTCACTGCTGGGATGAGGAGCCGATATGATGGTTCCGCCCCAGGCACCTGATGGACCCGGAGAGGTTTCAGACGGCCCTGGGGTTCTTGCCCACCTCCCTTGTCCACAGCCTGGCCGAGACTTTGGTGGCCGCCTGGCAAGAGGCGGCCTCGGCAGCGCTCGACCGGGTTGTCCCCTTGCGGCCTCTCCCTTGCCGTAGACCTCGTTTGGCTCCTTGGTTTTCAGAGGAGCTTCGGGGAATGAAGTGGCAGAGGAGACGCCTAGAGAGCAGGTGGAGGACTAGTCACTCTGAGTCTGACCGTCTCCAGCTAAGAGCCTATATTAGGACTTACCTGGAAGCATTAGAGCAGCGAGATGTGCTTACTTCTCTGCTCTGATCGCGCCCAGATGATTGCCCTGCGGCCCTGTTTAGGGTCACTCGCTCCCTCCTGCAATTGAGGGAGGGAGGGACCCTGCAGGGCAGAGCAGAGGATTTTAGTTTACATCTGGCGGATAAGGTCGCTCAGATTTGGGCTGGCTTGGACTCCGACTGGCAGGATGTTGACGATGGAGTGGCGATGAGTCTTGTGGATCCTATTTGGGTTGAGTTTGACTCTGTCTCCCTGGATGAAGTGGACAGGATCATGCGGAGGCTGTCCACCACGTGCTTATTGGACCCGTGTCCTTCCTGGTTGGTTTATGCCTCCAGGGAGGTTACGCGGCTGGCTCCAGGCAGTTATCAACGCTTCTTTGAGTGAAGGGGTTTTCCCCGCCTTGAAAGAGGCGTGGTGAGACCTCCTTAAGAAGCCTGCTCTGGACCCAACCGTTTTGAATAACTATCGTCCAGTCTCCAACCTTCGCTTTTTAGCGAAGGTTGTTGAGAGCGTGGTGGTTCAGCAGCTTCCGCTGTTCCTGGAGGAAATTGATTACCTTGACCTGTACCAATTGGACATCAGGCCTGGACACAGCACCGAGACAGCATTGGTCGCATTGGTGGATGATCTCTGGAGGGCTCGGGACAGGGGTTTTCCTCTGTCCTGGTCCTTTTAGATCTCTCAGCGGCTTTCGATACCATCGACCATGGTATCCTTCTGCGGCGGCTCCGGGGGTTGGGAGTGGGGGGCACCATGTTACGGTGGTTCTCCTCCTACCTTTCGGACCGTTCGCAGTCAGTGTTGGCAGGAGAGCAGAGATCCTCCCGAGGCCCCTTAGTTGTGGGGTACCTCAGGGGTCAGTTCTCTCACCTCTCCTGTTTAATATCTACATGAAACCGCTGGGTGAGATCATCCGTGGTTTCGGGGTGAGGTATCATCAATATGCTGATGATACCCAGTTGTATATCTCCACCCCAGACCAGATCAGTGATGCTCTCTCGGTGATGTCCCGGTGCCTGGAGGCAGTGCAGGCCTGGATGGGGAGTAACAGGCTCAGGCTCAACCCGGCCAAGACTGAGTGGCTGTTCTTACCGGCATCTCGGTGTTCAGTGGATGTGCCATCTTTGGTCATGGGGGAGGTGTTACCCCCATGGATAGGGCGAGGAATCTGGGGCCCTCCTGGATGCACAGCTCAGTTTGGAGGAGCAGGTGGGAGCTGTGGCCAGGGGGCTTTTGCCCAGGTTCGGCTGGTTCGCCAGCCGCCCCTACCTGAACCGAGATGCCCTTCGAACGGTCACCCATGCACTCGTCACTTCCAGAATCGACTACTGCAATGCTCTCTACATGGGGCTACCCTTGAGGATTACTCGGAGGTTGCAGCTGGTGCAGAATGCGGCCGCGAGGCTGTGATGGGGTATCCCGATACTCCCATGTTACACCCTCCTCGCGACTTGCATTGGTTGCTGGTTGCCTTCCGGGTTTCCTTCAAGGTGTTAGTAACAACTTATAAAGCCCTAAATGGCTTGGGTGCAGGGTACTTGCGGGAACGCCATCACAGTCCAATCGCCCCGTGCGCTCCCATAGGAGGGGCCTCCTGGGAATACCATCGGTCAGGCATTGTCGGCTGGTGGCTCCCAGAGCTAGGGCCTTTTCTGTGGGAGCGCCCGCCCTATGGAATCAGCTTCCTGCGGATCTGCATTTGGCCCCTGATCTCCGCTCCTTTCATCAAGACCTGAAGACCTGGCTGTTTCAGCAGGCCGGCCTGGATTGACCATGCGGGGCGGGTAGTTTTAATAATTTTGTTTATTCTGTAATTTTATCGTTTTTAGCTGTTTTTTGTAATTTGGACTTGTTTTTATTTAATTATTTTTATTGTATATGCTTTTTGTTAGCCGCCCTGAGTCCTTCGGGAGAAGGGCGGCATACAAGTCTAAATAAATAAATAAATTAATTAATAATAATAATAATAATAATAATAATAATAATAATAATAATAATATATGTTCTATTTATTTCCAATAAGTAGCTCTGTTATCCACAGCTCTGTTACCCATTTGCACATCTACATTTAATTAGAGACCAGTCCTCATTGTCCTCAGTAGAGTTTTACATATACAGGGAGTTCTCACTTAACTATTTGTTCAGAGACCATTTGAAGTTATGGTGGTGCTGAACAAATGGTACTTATGCCTAATCCCCAAAGTTATGGCCATTGTGCTTGGCAGCCTGCCCACACTTACGCCCACAGGGTCAACTCTCCCTCCCGCATCTCTGCCCTTTTGGCTGCCCTGCAGAGTGGCACTTGGCAGGGGCATTGGGGCTGAAGTAGAGACCCTGGGCCTTCAGCAGTCTCAACCAGCTGCCATAGCTCCCAGGCCTCTACTTCAACCCCACTGCCACTATCAAGGAGTGCTGCCTCAAGCCCCACTCCAGCCAAAGGCTTTCCAAACCAGCATAAGAACATCTACTCACCTGTTCCTTGGTCTTTGCCACAGTTGTTCACTCCACTTTATCTGAGGCATCTTCCTTTGGAAGCCCATTATAATAATCTTAATCAACTGTGTTTGGGTTCTTGGGTAAGATAACTGCATTATTTTATTACAAGTTATTTAAATAAATAACAAGGACTAAAAGTGCAAAAACAAACTAAAATATTTAAAACAGAAAAACATATTAAGCAAAATAAAAAAGGAAAAAATATCTAGGCATGTTAAATGTATACCAAGTATTAAACAATATATGGACATTTTAAATTAGAAAAAAAGGCCTCTATTTCTGTGAAATATCTTGTAATCTGTGCCAAAAGGAAACATAGTATTTTTTTTGGTGGAAAAAATGCCTTTTCAAAAATGGATAAATAATACATGTCTTAAATTCAGTCCTTAATGCCAGGAATTCCATTGTGGGATTCCATTTTATTTCTGAACCTCTACTTTTGAGTTTATTGCATAGTGGGATTATATTGTGTTCAGTACCCTTAATTCTGATTATATTCCCCTAATAAATTGTTTTGAATAACAATTCTGTGCCACCTGTATTTCTTGTAAACTTGTAAGAGCGTACAAAGAGTATTTCTGGATTAAGGCCAGTGTCAATTTAGTCCAAAACACTGTGTCACACAATAATCAGCCAGGTGTAGTTATGAATGACCTTCTGTAGTGTTGTTTACTAGCAACATGGTATTCATCCATGACTCTGAAATAAACAGATACCAAGATTAACAGTCTCTGTTTATTTCTTTTTAGAAAAAAAAATGAATTGGTGGTTATCACCACATCTGTTGGCAGAAAATCCCATTGCGTATGCATGCAGTTATTGCACATGAGTTTCCTTGGGTGCCATCTAGGTAGAGGAAAGTAAATTGAATTTAAAAATTAATATGTCACCAATATATTATTATGAATAAAACATGACTTCTTGAATCATGATTTATTTGATATATAGACATTGAGACTCAGAGGCTTTTATCCAGTGGTAGGATTCAAATAATTTAACAACCGGTTCTCTTCCCTAATGGCCAGCTGGGTAGGTGTGGCTGGGTGGTCATGTGACTGGGTAGGCGTGGCCAACTCAACGTCACTGATGTTGAGGGGCACTTCGCCTCTCCCAGCCTCTCGTGACCATGAGGATGGTGCAAGAGTCGTAAGTGTGAAAAACAATCATGTCACTTTTTTCAGTGCCATTGTAACGTTGAATGGTCACTAAATGAACTGTTGTAAGTCAAGGATTACCTGTACAAAAATACAAAAACATGTAAGTCCAAACAATAGATAGATAGATAGATAGATAGATAGATAGATAGATAGATAGACAGACAGACAGACAGACAGACAGACAGACAGACAGAGGAACTAGCCAGATTTCTATACACAGTTTCTTTTCAGGAACAGAGATTAACCTTTTTCCTTCCAAACAAAACTGAATAGGGAAAATTATCCTATCAATAAACACAGGGTTAAACCTCACCAAGCACGGAAACCTCACCAAAAACCAGTTTTAGACCAAAACTCAGAAAGGGTATGTAAACTCATGTTTGAATGTCAATCTTTCTAGCTAGCCAAGAAGTCTTGCTGAATGTCACTCATCTTGGTTCCTTGTCATTAAAAGCTGCTTTCTAGCAGCTCTGCTTTGTTATTCAATTATTTCTTCAAATTGCTGATGGGTTGCATCCCAGCTGGAAGAACTCCAACAGGGGAGTATTTCCTCCCAACAGCAGTGTAAAAAGCTTAAAACAACCCTTCCCCTTTAAGGAAGTCAAGCCCCAGCAAAGTCCCAGCAAAGAAAAAACAACAACAAAACTCTGGAACTCAGGCGACAGTAAGTCTGGGCATACTACCAAGAATCTTTAGCTGTTATAAGGGTTAACGGGGAGGCAGTTTCTGTAAGCAAGGCAATAAAGATTAGGCTAGAAACAACGCCAGAATGTTTCCTTCCTGCGTTCCTTACAGGATTAGCCCTGTAAAGTGGAAAAAACCCAAAAGTTTTCTTCCAACAACAGGTTCTTGTGAATAGGTGCAAACTGGTTGAAGCCCACCACTGCTTTTATCCCGTTCTTTCACTTACCACAATATTGAACATGGGAAGATATTTGAAATGATGAAACAAACCTCCTGTAATTTATTTATTAAATTTATATGCCACCCCTCTCACTGATAAGGTGACTCTGGGTGGTACTTAGATGGTAGATAGATAGAATTCTTTATTGGCCAAATGTGATTGGACACACAAGGAATTTGTCTTGGTGCAAATGCTCTCAGTGTACATAAAAGAAAAGATACATTCATCAAGAATTATAAGGTACAACACTTAATAATAGTCATAGGGTACAATAAGCAATCAAATCATACTAGGAAACAGTCCATATAAATCGTAAGGATACAAGCGACAAAGTTACAGTCATACAGTCACAAGTGGGAGGGGATGGGTGATAAGGAGTGATGAGAAGATTAATAGTAGTGCAGACTTTGTAAATAGTTGGACAGTGTTGAGGGAATTATTTGTTTAGCAAAGTGATGGCATTTGGGAAAAAACTGTCCTTGTGTCTAGTTGTTCTGGTGTGCAGTGCTCTATAGCGTTGTTTTGAGGGTAGGTGTTGAAACAGTTTATGACTGGGATGTGAGGGGTCTGTAAATATTTTCACAGCCCTCCTTTTTACTTGATTGAAGGCAGGTTGGTAGTAATTGTTTTTTCAGCAGTCCTAATTATCCTCTGAAGTCTGTGTCTGTCCTGTTGGGTTGCAGAACCAAACCAGACAGTTATAGAGGTGCAGATGACAGACTCAATAATTCCTCTGTATAACTGTATCAGCAGCTCCTTGGGCAGTTTGAGTTTTCTGACTTGGCGCAGAAAGAACATTCTTTGTTGTGCTTTTTTGATGACGTTTTTGATGTTAGGTGTCCATTTTAGGTCTTGTGATATGATAGAACCTAGAAATTTGAAGGTCTCTACTGTTGATACTGTGTTGCCTAGTTTTGTAAGAGGTGGTAGGGTAGTATGGGAGGGTTTCTTCTAAAGTCTACCAACATTTATACAGTTTTGAGTGTGTTCAGTTCCAGATTGTTCCGGTTACACCACAAGGCAAGTTGTACAACCTCCTGTCTGTAATCGGATTCATCATTTTCTCGAATGAGACCAATCACTGTTGTATCATCTGCAAACTTCAGCATTTTAACAGATGGATCATTTCAGATGCAGTCATTGGTATATAGGGAGAAGAGAAGTGGAGAAAGCACACAGCCTTGGGGCGGGGCGCTGTGCTAATTGTACAGGTATCAGGTGTGATTCTGCCTAGCTTCACCTGCTGCTTCCTGTCTGTTAGGAAGCTTATGATCCACTTGCAAGTGTGTTGAGGTACCGCTAGCTGTTTTAGTTTAGTTAGAAGAATGTCTGGAATGATGGCATTGAATGCTGAACTGAAGTCTACAAAGAGGACCCTTGCGTAGGTATTTGGAGATTCAAGGTGTTGTACGATGTAGTGCAGAGCCATATTAACAGGATCATCTGTCGATCTATTTGCTCGGTATGCAAACTGCATGAGATCTAACAGTGGATCCGTGATGGTTTTCAGGTGGGACAGCACTAGCCTTTCAAAGGTTTTCATAACTACAGATGTTAGAGCAACTGGTCTGAAGTCATTCAGTTCCCTGATGGAGGGCTTCTTTGGCACTGGGATGATAGTAGAGCATTTGAAGCAAGAAGGGACATAGCACATCTCTAGTGATTTATGAAGATTTGGGTGAAGATGGAGGCCAATTGGTCAGCACAGACTTTTAAGCAAGAAGGAGTTATCTTGTCTGGA
Organism: Naja naja; assembly: GCA_009733165.1. Classification (NCBI taxonomy): domain Eukaryota; kingdom Metazoa; phylum Chordata; class Lepidosauria; order Squamata; family Elapidae; genus Naja; species Naja naja. The sequence continues at coordinate 11,115 of SOZL01000367.1, read as the reverse complement.
CCCAGAAACAAACTGGTAACCAGTGGTAATGGACTGTAGAATAAGAACCCTAATTTTAATTAAGGACAGAAGGTTATAAATTTTTGATTTACTCCCTATTTGGTGTTTTATTTTCTTTTTTTAATAAAATTTTATTTTTTGAAAACAGACATAGACAAACAAATACATAAAGAACATAAAACATATTTTTTTGAGAACAGTGTGCTCCCAGGTTGTCACTTCTCCATACAGACATAAATTCAATTACATATTCATCTTATGTATTCTAATCCATATCTTATATCTATTTTCACAATTTTTTTCCATAGCTTTTCCCTTTCTCTGCTTTCTATAATCTTATTTTTAATTATTCCATTATTTTCTAATTTCAATTACATTTCTTTTTCTAATTTTCCATATCTTTCCATTTAATATTTTAACACTTTCATCTGTCCTGTTTACAATTTTATACTCTTTTTCCTTATACATATTTTGGCCTGTAATTGGTAAAGCTGGAGTTATAACACCTTTATATCTTTTAACTATTATCTATTCAATGTGCGGGCTGTGCGGGCTCATAGACAAGGACTCCTCGGGGTTCCATCGGCGGGTCAATGCCGGTTGGTACTTCCACGACGACGAGCCTTCTCTGTTGCGGCCCCCGACCTCTGGAATCAACTGCCTCTGGAGCTCCGTCTGGCCCCTGATCTCCGCACCTTCCGCCGCGAATTAAAGACCTGGTTGTTTGACCAACCCGGGCTGTGACCCTTCCTTGGGGGGAGGGATGGGTTTTTAATGTATTTTATTGTTGTGTTTTATATTTGGGCTTGTTTGGTTTAATGTCTTTTTAAATATTTATTGTTCTGTGTTTTTAGTTGTGAGCGCCCGAGTCTTGGAGATGGGGTGGCATACAAGTTCAAATATAAATAAATAAATAAATAAAATTATTACTCAACACTTAAAGGTTGTTGAGAGTGTGGTGGCTCAGCAGTTTCCACTTTTCCTGGATGAAGCGGACTACCTAGATCCATACCAATCAGGCTTCCGGCTTGGTTTCAGCACGGAGACAGCATTGGTCGCACTGATGGATGATCTCTGGAGGGCCCAGGACAGGGGTTTTTCCTCTGTCCTGGTCCTATTAGACCTCTCAGCGGCTTTCGATACCATCGACCATGGTATCCTTTTGCGACACCTCGGGGTTGGGAGTGGGGGCACTGTTCTTCGGTGGCTCTCCTCCTACCTCTCGGGGCGGTCAGAATCGGTGTTAGCAGGGGGACAGAGGTCGGCCCTGAGGGCGCTCACTTTTATTTAATATCTACATGAAACTGCTGGGTGAGATCATTCGTGGTTTTGGGGTGAGGTATCACCAGTACGCTGACGATACCCAGTTATACATCTCCACCCCAAACCAGATCAGTGATGCCCTCTCCGTGATGACTCGCTGTCCGGATGCGGTACGGACCTGGATGGACGGAAACATGCTTCGGCTCAACCCGGCCAAGACTGAGTGGCTGTACATACCGGCATCTCGGTCCAGTCAAGATTGTCCATCGTTGACCATAGGGGGAGTGGTGTTGCCCCCTGTGGATAGGGCAAGGAACCTGAGGGTCCTCCTGGATGCACGGCTCCAGTTGGAGGAGCAGGTGGGGGCCGTTGCCAGGGGGCCTTTGCCCAGGTCCGGCTGGTTCACCAGCTTCGCCCGTTTCTGGACCGAGATGCCCTGCGTACAGTCACTCATGCCCTTGTTACCTCGCGACTCGACTACTGCAATGCTCTCTATTTAGGACTGCCCTTGCACACCATCCGGAGGTTGCAGCTGGTGCAGAATGTGGCCGCGTGGGTTGTGATGGGAGTTACCCGATTCTCCCATATTACCCCCCTCCTGCGCAGCCTGCATTGGCTGCTGGTTGCACTCTGGGTGAGGTTCAAGGTTTTGGCTTTAACATTCAAAGTCCTCCACGACATGGGTCCACAATATTTAAGGGAGTGCCTTCTGCCAATATTGAGGACCAACCGCCCTGTACGGACACACAGGCAGGGGCTCCTCGGGGTCCCGTCGGCAAGTCAATGTCGGCTGGTGGTCCCCCGGTGGCGAGCCTATTCTGTGGCAGCCCCGGACTTATGGAACCAACTGCCTCTGGACCTCCGTCTGGCACCTGACCTCCGCACCTTCCGCCGCGATTTGAAGACCTGGCTATTTGACCAAATCAGGCTGTGATTACCTCGTGGGGGGTATGGGATAGTTTTAACTGTAATTCAGCTTTATTGGACTTCACAATGGTTTAATTCTTTTTTAATCTATTTATTGCATTTGTATGTTTTAATTGTGAGCCGCCCCGAGTCTTCGGAGATGGGGCGGCATATAAGTCCAATAAAATAAATAAATAAACAAAATAAATAAATAAATAAACACTTAAAGTACACCTTCACAAATCATTTTCTAACATAGCTATCAACTGAATTCTGCTTGGTACATTCCCTTACAAACACACATTAAATTCTTTAACGAGAAACAAAAAAAAGAAGATATACATATATATATAAAATACATATTTCTATTTGAAATTCAGCTCCACCTTTAATATTAATATCCATCTTATTAACAAATAACATCAATTATCATTCATTTTGATCATCTGTATTTCACATTAACTTATTACTATATTTAAAAAACAACATTAAATCCTTTCATGTTTCTTTTAAATTTTTAGATGTTTAAATCATTAAAAACCTTATTCTCTTATCCTCTTTACATCATTTAATTACTAAGAAGAAATATTCCATTACATCTAACACATTTTCTAATAATATAGCAATATTATCCCATGTACCCTTGCAGAATTCTCTTTTTAAGTTAAACTTTTAACCATTGTCTCTGTGTCTCTTAAATAAATTACTCCCTTTAATCCATGTATGCTTTTTCTGTCTCTTTCTATCTTGTTCCAATCCTTTACAGCTTCTTTTCTTTTCCATCCCCTTTTCCATTCATGAGCTGTAAGCCATAATCATCACAATTATGGCAAATCACGGCTTGAACTATCTTGCTTTGCATGCAATAAGTCTATCTCATATATTAGTTTCACCTTTTAAGTTGCATTACTGAAATAAATGAACTTTTGCACGATATTCTAATTTTTCGAGTTCCACCTGTACTTTTCAAATTGCATTTTTTTTTGGTTGTTGCTTCAGATCTTAACTTTTTAACTCCCTTTCCCCCCTTCCTCTTTTTTACCACACTTAAAACTGCTTGGTCATTAAAGATGGCTTCTTCTTCGTCCCGCCATTCTTGTTCAGCAAATGTTTCTTGTTGATTTTGATATTTCAGAATCTCCATTTCCATAAAGTGAAATGCGGGGCAAAAAATCTCTCCTTTCAGTTGTGCTTCTTCTTTATATTCTTTAAGTATCATTTTCAGTTCTTCAAGGAGTGATGGCATTTTTAAAAGTTTTTTATTTTTTAAACAACCCCCAATTAATTTTAGTCCATTTCACTAGGATCCACTGCCAAAATTCCAGGAATCATACAATAGTCTATAGATACTGGAAGATACTGGAAAATAGTTCATGACTTGAACTATCTTGCTTTGCATGTAATGAGTATATCTCATATATTAGTTTCACCTTTTAAGTTGCATTACTGAAATAAATGAACTTTTGCACAATATTCTAATTTTTCGAGTTTCACCTGTAAGAAGGGATTGGATAAGCATTTGTCTGAATTCTCCCTCTGTTTTCTGTGGGCTGGCTGAAAAAGGTCCATGCCAAAATCTAAGCAGAATTTTAGCACAGAGTGTTTCCCTGCCTCATCTCTGCAGCCCAGCTCACAAGTTCCCTTCCACATGTTGAGGGGAGAGGAACTCATGTACTGGGCTGGAGAGACAAAGTGGGGATCTTCGCAGTCCCTGCTTTGTTTCTCCAACAAGAATGCCAGTAAGGATTGTAACGTTGATGCTGTTATACATCTTGGTACAAATGATCTGTCCCAGAAGGATGTACTTTCTGTTCAGAAAGACTTCCAGAGCTTGGGGTATGTATTTAGTAATATGGGCTGTAGGCTTATCTTTTCAGAGGTTCTACCAGTATACAAGGAACAAAAAGGGAAAGGCCAGCGTGTAGCGAGTTTAATGTGTGGCTAAAGGAGTGGTGTAAAAGGGAAGGCTTTGGTTTTATTAGTCATGATGTCTGCAGCTGGTCCAATGAAAAACTGTACAAAAGAGATGGTTTGCATCCATCAGAGAAAGGGACTGAGTTACTTGGCATTAAATTCACAGATTTCCTGGATAAACATTTAAACTGAACAGTGGTGACAGAGAATTAACGGATACAGAACATTTCTGTCCCCAGCAACCTAAAATTAATAAGGATACCAGTGCATACAAAATAGATGTTTGTGCAGGTAAGATTATCAACCTTGCTGTCAACCAAAACCAAGCATTTAATAGTGAGTGCCATACCATGTGCATTAATCAAACAGGTGGCAAGAAAGTAGGGGCAGGCAGGCACAACACAGGTTATGTAGACGGTAAACACAGTGTCAGACATAAAGATCTCAAGTGCCTATATACAAATGCACAAAGCCTGGGGAACAAACAGGGTGAACTCGAAATATGAATACATAAAGGTAGATATGATATAGTTGGTGTTATGTATGTAGGTTTGAATGTTATTGGTTTATTTGAACTGTTCTTGTAAAATGTCAAATGGTATTGGTTTAAATAGTGCGGGAAGAAACCCTGCACTCCCATTGGCTGGCAACCACAGCTGCAGGCTATAAGAGGCAGCCGTAGCCAAGCCAACTCGGGTCCATTCGAGCTGTAGTCACTGAATAAACTCTTTGCTGGAACTCCTCGCGTCTGACTCTTCATGCAGACTTAACACTGGCGACGAGGATGGGATTTCCCTGAAGAGAAGACGACGCGAAGAACAAGCAAAAGAGCGAGATGGCTGCGCTGAACACCCCCCCAGCCCCGTTCGATCCGGCGGCGGAAGACTGGGAATCGTATGCGGATCGCTTCCAGATGTACCTGGAAGGAAACGACCTCGCCGACATTCCCGAAAGATAGAAGAGGGCGGTATTTCTCACGCACTGCGGTCCGGCAGTCTTCAAAATGGCGAAGGCGTTAGCGGGAGCTGCAGAGCTGAAGGTAATGGAATGGCCTGATTTAGAGAAACTTTTAAGAGCCCATTACGCCCCACAAGTATCGTGCCTCATTAAGAGACACGAATTTTACCGTCGGGATCAAGGGGAAAGCGAGAATGTTAATGACTTCGTGGCAAGTTTAAGGGACATTGGGTGCTTGGATTTTACCAACTTAGAAGAGGCCATGCGTGATCGGTTTGTTTTAGGCCTCAAAGATAAGGTCTTACAAAGCAAACTGTTAATGAAACCTAAGATCACGTTTAAAGAGGCCATTGAAGAAGCTGTTTCAGCGGAAGCCACCAAGTCCTCAGCAGCGCCATGAAAAGATTAACAAGGCCTCAAGCCAGGCCTCAAGCCATTCTGATGGGGAAAAATCCACAACAGCCCATTGCGAACAAATAGACTCTGATTCAGATTGCAGTGAGGCAGAGGAGGGGATTTTTAGACTCAGAATGGAGAAGAAGAGAAAAGACTCTGGGAGAAATAGGCAAGGATTCTATTGCAGAGGCTGTGGGGGGGGCACCCCCGCACTGAATGCAAGTTCTTTGACTCCATCTGCCTACGTTTGAGAAACGGGGTCACCTAGCCAGAGTCTGCAAATCATCCAGAACTCCACCGATTAGGAAAAAATTTCCTGACAAAGACTTTAAGCCCAAAAATTTCCTTGAAAAGATGGGGCGAAATTCAGAAGCAAATGGCAAGAATGAAACTCACCAAACAATCACTACTGGTCATTCTTCACCCTTAAAAAGCAGAAAGGTACACGTGAAGTGTTTATTGAAGGAAGGCCTTGCCAAATGGAAGTGGACTCAGGCTCTTATTTATCTATGGTGTCATGGGACACTATCCACAGACTCCTTCCCAACATTCAGAAGAAACATTTCCAGAAGCAAGCACTGACTCTTAAAGACTACCAAGGAACAAGATTCCAGTAGTTGGAACAGAGATTTCAACGTGCAGTTTAAAGGCCACACCAAACGTTTGCCTCTGACCATCGTGGACAAGGATCGCCCAAGCTTGCTGGGACTTGAGTGGTTCAAGCCACTAGGCATCGAGGTGACTGGCATCAATCACGTGAGCAGCTCTGAATGGGAGGAGTCCTTGAAGTCTGAGTTTCCAGAGGTCTTCAGCGAAGGACTGGGCAAGTATATGGGGACCCCTATTGCTTTCAGCCTAGACCCCAAGGTGCCCCCAATTCGTTTAAAGCCCAGAAGGGTTCTGTTATGTATGTAGGTTTGAATGTTATTGGTTTATTTGAACTGTTCTTGTAAAATGTCAAATGGTATTGGTTTAAATAGTGCGGGAAGAAACCCTGCACTCCCATTGGCTGGCAGCTACGGCTGCAGGCTATAAGAGGCAGCCGTAGCCAAGCCAGGACGGGTCCATTCGAGCTGTAGTCACTTAATAAACTCTTTGCTGGAACTCCTCGCGTCTGACTCTTCATGCAAACTTAACACTGGCACGAGGTGGGATTTCCCTGAAGAGAAGACGACGCGAAGAACAAGCAACAGAGCGAGATGGCTGCGCTGAACACCCCCAGCACCGTTCGATCCGGCAGCAGAAGACTGGGAATCGTATGCGGATCGTTTCCAGATGTATCTGGAAGGGAACGACCTCGCCGCATCCCCGAGAGACGGAAGAGGGCGGTCTTTCTCACGCACTGCGGTCCGGCAGTCTTCAAAATGGCGAAGGCGTTAGCGGGAGCTGCAGAGCTGAAGGTAATGGAATGGCCCGATTTAGAGAAACTTTTAAGAGCCCATTACGCCCACAAGTATCGTGCCTCATTAAGAGACACGAATTTTACCGTCGGGATCAAGGGGATAGCGAGAATGTTAATGACTTCGTGGCAAGTTTAAGGGACATTGCTTGTGACTTTACCAACTTAGAAGAGGCCATGCGTGATCGGTTTGTTTTAGGCCTAAAAGATAAGGTCTTACAAAGCAAACTATTAATGAAACCTAAGATCACGTTTAAAGAGGCCATTGAAGAAGCTGTTTCAGCGGAAGCCACCAAGTCCTCAGCAGCGGCCATGAAAAAGATTAACAAGGCCTCAAGCCAGGCCTCAAGCCATTCTGATGGGGAAAATCCACAACAGCCCATTGCGAACAAATAGACTCTGATTCTGATGGCAGTGAGGCAGAGGAGGGGATTTTTAGACTCAGAATGGAGAAGAAGAGAAAAGACTCTGGGAAAACAGGCAAGGATTCTATTGCAGAGGCTGTGGGGGGGCACCCCGCACTGAATGCAAGTTCTTTGACTCCATTTGCCTACGTTGTGAGAAACGGGTCACATAGCCAGAGTCTGCAAATCATCCAGAACTCCACCGATTAGGAAAAATTTCCTGATAAAGACTTTAAGCCCAACAATTTCCTTGAAAAGATGGGGCGAAATTCAGAAGCAAATGGCAAGAATGAAACTCACCAAACAATCACTATTGGTCATTCTTCACCCTTAAAAAGCAGAAAAGTACACGTGAAGGTGTTTATTGAAGGAAGGCCTTGCCAAATGGAAGTGGACTCAGGCTCTTATTTATCTATGGTGTCATGGGACACTATCCACAGACTTTTTCCCAAACATTCAGAAGAAGCATTTCCAGAAGCAAACACTGACTCTCAAAGACTACCAAGGGAACAAGATTCCAGTAGTTGGAGCAAGAGATTTCAACGTGCAGTTTAAAGGCCACACCAAACGTTTGCCCCTGACCATCGTGGACAAGGATCGCCCAAGTTTGCTGGGACTTGAGTGGTTCAAGCCACTAGGCATCGAGGTGACTGGCATCAATCACGTGAGCAGCTCTGAATGGGAGGAGTCCTTGAAGTCTGAGTTTCCAGAGGTCTTCAGCGAAGGACTGGGCAAGTATATGGGGACCCCTATTGCTTTCAGCCTAGACCCCAAGGTGCCCCCAATTCGTTTAAAGCCCAGGAGGGTTCCATTTGCTTTAAAGGAAAAAATTGATGCACAATTAGATAAGCTCATTGCTCAAGGGGTTTTAGAGCCTACTGACCACTCCAGATGGGAAACACCCATAGTCACACCAGTCAAGGCTGATGGGTCAGTGAGAATCTGTGGTGACTATAAGGGGACACTTAACCATGCGCTGCAGCAGAGCGCATACCCAGTACCAGTTGTGCATCATCTGCTCCATTCCCTTGGCAGGGGTACAGTATTTGCTAAACTGGACTTGGCTCAGGCATATCAACAATTAACAGTTGATGATGCCACTGCAGAGGCACAAACAATTGTGACTCATAGAGGTGCCTTCAAATGTAAAAGACTACAATTTGGAGTAAGCGTGGCACCTGGCATTTTTCAAAGCCTTATGGAAAGAATGTTGCAAGGACTGCCAGGGGTAGTGCCTTATTTTGATGATGTGTTAATCTCTGCTGAAAATGACACTCAGCTTCAAGAGAGACTCAGAGAAGTCCTTACCAGATTCAGAAAAGCGGGTTTAAAAGTCAAGGAAGACAAATGTACACTCAAAACAGACAGAGTTGAGTTCCTGGGGTACATGATTGACAAGCATGGCATCCACCCTACTGATGCCAAGGTTAAAGCAATCAAGGAAGCCCCTAAACCTAGATGCAAGACAGATTTGCAAGCCTTCCTTGGACTTATTAACTTTTACCACATGTTTCTACCTCACAAAGCATCTATTGCTGAGCCTTTACATCGCCTGCTTGATAAGAAAGCTGTTTGGATCTGGGGGGGAAGGAACAGTCAGCATTTAACAGTATTAAGAGACTAATCACGTCTGATGCTGTGTTGATACAATTCTCTGAGAATTTGCCTGTTGTTCTGACTTGTGATGCATCCCCTTTTGGAGTGGGGGTGTGGTTGAGTCACAGGCTTCCCAGTGGAAGGGAAGCCCCAATTGCATTTTACTCTCGCACTTTGTCCAAAGCAGAGAGGAATTATAGCCAATTGGACAAGGAGGCTTTAGCAGTTGTTGCAGCTGTTAAGAAATTTCATGAATATCTGTATGGCAGGTCATTCACCATTGTTACAGATCACAAACCTTTATTAGGCATTGTGGCAGGAGACAAACCTACACCTAATATCCTGTCACCAAGAATGCTGAGGTGGACTGAATTTCTTGCAGCCTATTCATACAAACTGATTCACAGGCCTGGCAAGGACATTGGACATGCTGATGCACTGAGTCGTTGCCCACTACCTTGCCACAAGGAGGACTTTGAACTTGAAACTCACACCTTTTCCTGGAGACCGTTGCTAAGCTTCCAGTCCATGCTGCTGAGATTGCCAGAGAGACTGCCAAAGATGCTGTGTTGGCACCTGTTATGGGCTGGATTAAGAAAGGTTGGCCTCTTCAAGATCTACCTCACCTTGCCCAACCTTTTAAGTCCAGGCAAACTGAATTATCTGTATTAAGAGGATGTATTTTGTGGGGTAACAGGGTGGTTATTCCTGCAAAACTGCAAAGGGAGGTTTTGGAAATGTTACATGAGGGTCATCCTGGGATTGTAAGGATGAAAGGTTTGGCCAGGAGTTATGTATGGTGGCCAGGTATTGACAAAATGGTTGAAAACTGGGTAGCATCTTGTCCCAATTGCCAGGTAGTCAGGCCTGCTCCACCTCTCCCCCACACAGGAATGGGAATGTCCTAGGGGCCCATGGTCTAGAATCCACATTGATTTTGCAGGCCCTACAAGAGGGCACACTTTTCTAGTTTCTAGCTTATAGTAGATGCATATTCCAAATGGCTAGAGGTAATTCCCATGACATCCACTACAACTGAGGCTGTCATCAAGCAGCTCAGAAAATTGTTTGTAACCCATGGGTTACCAGATGTCCTTGTTTCTGACAATGGCCCTCAATTCACATCTAACATTTTTGAATCCTTTCTAGCTCAACAGGGTATCAGACATGCCCTCACTGCCCCTGGGCACCCTTCGCCAATGGCCGGGCTGAACGCATGGTACGCTTTACCAAAGAGAAGCTTCAGCAGCTGGGTCCTGGGGATATCACTGAGAAGCTTGAAAAACTTCTTAGTGTTCAACACATCACTCCTAGCCCATCAAATAACTTGTCCCCAGCAGAGTTGTTGATGGGTAGGAAACTTAGGTCTTCCCTTGACCGCCTTCATCCCACTTACGCACCCAACGCACCACTGGATTCCACTTCCAAAGTTCGTTCTTTTAGTGTGGGAGATTCTGTCTATGCTAGGAACCTTATAGGTGAACCTTTGTGGATTCCTGCTGAAATAACTCACATCACTGGCCCTCGTTCTTACAGGGTACAAACAGAGGATGGCCTCCTCTGGAGCAGGCACATTGACCAACTTAGATCCAGGTTCCCTCAGGAACATCGCCCCTGTCTCTCTCTGGGTCCCTCACCTGATGTCTCTTCTAGGGGGGAAGGGGGAACAGGAGGAAAATCAGCAAACAGGAATCAACCCCACGTGTAACGAGCCATTGCGACAGGAACCATCCCGAACCCTGTCACAATGCCAAGATCCATCCTTAGAAGTGGAAGATTGCACATCACTACCTGACTTGGGTGCTGACATTGGAATGGAGATGGGTTGGGAGGAGAGACCAGATTCTAACAGTCTAACAGGGTCTCCTTTCACAGGAAGTCCCAACAGGGAAATGTCAGCAGACACATTTCCCCTCTCACTGGGTGAGAACGTTAAAACTTCTGAACCACGAAGGTCTCAACGTACACGTAAGAGCCCCACCTATTTAAAGGAATACATTAGATAGGTTGGGGTTTGGTATGGACTGAACCTAGTGGGAGGTGTGTTATGTATGTAGGTTTGAATGTTATTGGTTTATTTGAACTGTCTTCTTGTAAAATGTCAAATGGTATTGGTTTTAAATAGTGCGGGAAGAAACCCTGCACTCCCATTGGCTGGCAGCTACGCTGCAGGCTATAAGAGCAGCCGTAGCCAAGCCAGGACGGGTCCATTCACGCTGTAGTCACTAATAAACTCTTTGCTGGAACTCCTCGCGTCTGACTCTTCATGCAAACTTAACA
>SOZL01000366.1:0-15367 GCA_009733165.1 Naja naja | reverse complement strand
GTAAGCAGTCAGGCATTCCTTGTGCAATTTGTACCATTAGTCAGGAGATGGTTTCTCCTTCATGTAGTTTTTTCTCTCCCTTTATGTTAATATTTTATTAATCAGACCTATGACTGACTAATGTTTGAGGTGTCCCTCTGGTTGATCTATGCCTCCAGGTTTCCGGTTCTGCACCGACCACGGGCCCAGGGTAGGGGTGGTGGGGTGGCTGTGGTTATTCGGGAGACCTTGTTTCAAGGGAGGTCTCTGTTCCAGAGATAGGGGAGTGAGACCCTCCTCTTGAGGTGGGGCCTAATGGTCGGGTGGGCCTGCTGCTCACATACCTCTCCCCAGCTGTGTGACAGCGCCCTGCCTGGGCTTCTCGATCTCCTCTCGGGGGTGGTGGAGTTCCTGACCTTATGGTCCTGGGGACTTCAATCTGCCTTCCTGGGGGGGGGCCGGGTTTGGCTCAGGAATTCATGGCTTCTAAAGCCATGGGCCTGACCCAGTTGATTCAAGGCCCTACTCATGAGGGGGAAATACTCTTGACCTAGTTTTTGTCTCTGAACAGTGGCGTGAGTGACAGAGGGCAAGCCACTTTTACGGCGCTGCCTGCTCCATGGTCTGATCACTATCTCCTATGGCTGGTCTTCCAACAGGTCCGCTGCTGGGATGAGGAGCCACTTAGATGGTCCTCAGCCCCAGACTGATGGACCCGAGAGGTTCCAGGCGGAACTGGGTTTTTCTTCCCTTGCCCACAGCTCTGCCGAGGATTTCTGCCGCCTGGCAACAGGCTGCCTCGGATGCCCTCGACAGGGTTGTCCCCATGCCCCTCACACGCCGCGGGATCCCGGATGGCTCCTTGGTATACCGAGGAGCTCCGGGAGATGAAGCGCCGTCAAGGGGTTTAGAGAGCAGGTGGAGGTCCACCCGCCCCAATCCGACGAGCCCAGCTAAGAGCCCATATTAGACTTACCTGGTAGCTATGAGAGCGGCGAGAAGGTCTTATCTCTCCCCTCATAGCGCCTGCAGATAACCACCAGCCGCCCTGTTTCGGGTTACCCGCTCTCCTTCTGCAGGGGGGGGCGACCCTTGCGGGAAGGGCTGAGGAGTTTGGTCAATATCTGTCGGATAAGATCGCTGATTCGGGACGGTTGTCCTCTGATTTGCAGTGGTCTGAGGAACGGGATACAAGTAGTCTGGCCAGTGTGATCTGGGATGAGTTCGATCCTGTTTCGAGGATGAAGTGGACAGGACTATGCGCCTGAGTTCCACCACATGTTTGTTGGACCCGTCCTTCCTGGCTGACTTATGCCGCCAGGGAGGCCACCTGCAGTTGGCTCCGGCAGTTGTCAACGCTTTGTTAAGGGAGGGTGTTTTCCCTCCGCCTTGAAGGAGGCGGTGGTGAGACCCTCCTGAAGAAGCCTGCCCTGGACCCACCGTGTTAGATAACTGCCAGTTTCCAACCTTTTGGCGAAGGTTGTTGAGAGTGTGGTGGCTCAGCAGTTTCCGCTTTTCCTGGATGAAGCGGACTACCTGGATCCGTACAATCGGGCTTCCGACCCGTTACAGCACGGAGACGGCATTGGTCGCAGCTGATGGATGATCTCTGGAGGGCTCGGGACAGGGGTTTTTCCTCTGTCCTGGTCCTATTAGACCTCTCAGCGGCTTTGATACCATCACCATGGTATCCTTTTACCTCAGTGGGGGCACTGTTCTTCGGTGGTTCCTCCTACCTCGGGCGGTCGCAATCGGTGTTAGGGGGTTGAGGTCGGCCCTGAGGGTGCTCTCCTGTGGGTCCCTCAGGGTCGGTCCTCCTCCTCTTTATTTAACATCTACATGAAGCCGCTGGGTGAGATCATCCGTGGTTTTGGGGTGAGATTCCATCAGTACGCAGATAACACCCAGCTGTACATCTCCACCCCAAACCAGATCAGTGATGCCCCTCTCCCTGATGACCCGGTGTTTGGATGCGTCTGGACCTGGATGAGTGGGAACATGCTTGACTCAACCCGGCCAAGACTGAGTGGCTGTGCATACCGCATCTGGCCCAGTCAGGAATGTCCACCTTTGGCCACAGGGGGAGAGGTGTTGCCCCTGTGGATGGGAAGCCTTGGAATCTGGGGTCCTCCTGGATGTACGGCTCGGTTAGAGGAGCAGGTGGGGTCCGTGCCCAGGGGCCTTTGCTCCACCTTGATGCGTCAGCAGCCTTTTGAACCAAGATGCCCTGCTTTGATCACTCCATGCTCTTGTTACCTCCAGACTTGACTACTGCAGCTCTCTATTTAGGACTGCCCTTACATACCATCCGGATTGCAGCTGGTGCAGAATCGCGGCGGCGCAGGTGGTGATGGGAGTTTCCGATTCTCCCATGTTGCCCCTCCTGCCTTGTTTGCATTGGTTGCCGGTTGCACTCTGGGTGAGATTCAAGGTTTTAGTTTTAACATACAAAGTCCTGTACGACATGGGTCCTCAATATTTAAGGCGACTTCTGCCGATATCAAATGCCAGCCCCTGTGTGAGCTTTATAGTCAAGGACTCCTGGTCCCGTCGGTAATAATGGTTGGCGGTCCCCGGCCGGCCGACCTATTCTGTCATGCCCCCGACCTCTGGAATCAACTGCCCTGGGGCTCCACCTGGCCCCGACCTCCGCCTTCCATATGAGATTTAAAGACCTGGTTATTTGACCAGCCTGGCATGACCCCTTCGGGGAATAGTTTTAATGTTAATTGTGTAAATCTGTTTTAGTATTTGGGCTTGTAAACTAATCTAATTGTTTTTAGTATTTATTGTCTGTTTTTAGTTGTGAGACACTCGAGTCTTCAGAATGGCTGACATACAAGTTCAAATAATAAATAAATAAACAAATCTTTTAAACCCTGTCTATATATTTAAATTATATAAAGAGTCGAGCCCAGTCTGTTTTCAAACCAATATTTATTATAACAAGCAGCTCAAAACAAATAAACACACAGAAAGAATATTCCTTTTCTTCTTTCTTAGTTTCTTCCCCTCAGGTCTCTTTTAGTTCTACAACTACCTATGTAGTTGGAGTTTCTCTGTCCCTTTAGTTCTCAGATATAAAGTCAAATAGTCTTTAGCTTAGGAACACTTTCCTTTCCTTCCAGCTTGGTAATCAGAAAGTCTGAGGTAGAATATTGAGAGAACTGATCAGCCTATGCTGGACAGTCTCTTTTAAGGACAAAGGAGAACAACTCTCTAAAAACCTTTAGACCTCTGGGAGAAATGTAGACCGCTCTCTCCTGAGGTAAATGCCAGTTGGGCAGCCCCTTAGAGGGTGAAGGGCGGGCTTGTGATACCAGTGCAGGGCATGTGGTGTCACGCTGCCATTGGTGGATTTGATCTTCCTCCAAATCCAGGCGAGGATGCCAGAAGAGACCTCGGAGGTCATCCAGCCCACCCCTCTTCTCAAGCAGGAGACCCTTAGAGAATCATAGCCGGAAGGGACCTTGGAGGTCATCTAGCCCAACTTCCTTTTGAGCAGGAGACCCTTAAGAATAGCTAAAGGACCTTGTAGGTCATCCAGCCCAACCTCCTTCTCCAGGAGGGGACACTTACAGAATCATTGCCAGAAGGGACCTCAGAGGTCATCCAGCCCACCCCACTTCTCAAGCAGGAGATCCTTAGAGAATCATAGCGGAAGGGACCTCGGAGGTCATCTAGCCCAACCCCTTCTCAAGCAGGAGACCCTTAGAGCTGGGAGGCCAGACTGGAGGGAATGGGCAGTGGGACTACAGGTAGTCCTCGATTTACAACAGTTCATTTAGTGATCAAAGTTGCAATGTCATTGAAAAAGTGACAGTATGAACATTTTTCACACTTATGACCATTTACCATCCTCATCGTCGTGACCTAGATTTGGATGCTGGGCAACTGGTTCATATTTATGATGGCAGTAGCCCCCTATCCGTGAGCCCCTTTTGCAACGTTCTGACAAGCAAAGTCCATGGAGAAGCCAGATTCACTTAACAACCAAGTTATTCATTTAACAACTGCAATGAATCATTTAACAACTGAGGGAAGAACATTTGTAAAATGGAGCAAAAACTCACTCAACAAATGTCTCACATAGCAACAAACAATATGGGCTCAATTATGGTCATAAGTTGAGGACTATCTGTATTTATGTCTCTGGGCTTTGGAGGTCCTGCCCTTTTGTATGCAGACCCAGGTTCTGCCCAAATAAATCCCATGAACGATCGTGAAAATGATCTTTAAAATCTTTGGTGCCCTGGAAGAATTTCTGATCTGAAGAGCTTTCAGAATGGAGACCAAAAAGGGGCCTTGAGGATTTTCCTGGTTAATTGATTTCCCAGCAGCATTTTATTCATTTTCTTTTCTTTTGATTCTTTTAACCAATTTAGAACTAAACAGTGACTTAATGTGATTTTTCCCCTCGTTGTTAGTAAATTTTATGTCTTGTGAATTGAGCCAGTCCTCCAGAAGGGCTGGAAAAACTCTGATGATCAGTCAGGAGTTTGCATGATGGAAGCTGAAATAATTTTCTTTGTTTAATCTTTGGTTCACCAGAGGGGCCTTAAAGGTGACAGGACCCTCCCACAGAGGATGAGTTTGGGGAGAGGACCCCAGCTTAGCCTCCCCACAATATGGGTGTTTTCAGCAGGAACTCCCAATCATCCCCAGTGGGGGACAGGGTGGAGAGGCTCCTGGGTTTCTATAGGATGAGGGGATTAGAATAGAATAGAATAGAGTAGAATAGAATAGAATAGAATAGAATAGAATAGAATAACAGAGTTGGAAGGGACCTTGGAGGTCTTCTAATCCAACCCCTGCTTAGCAGGAAACCCTACACTTCAGACAAATGGTTATCCAACATCTTTTAAAACTTCCAGTGTTGGAGCATTCACAGCTTCTAGAGGCAAGTTGTTTCACTGATTAATTGTTCCAACTGCCAGGAAATTTCTCCTTAGTTCTAAGTTGCTGAATTCTGGGAATTGAAGTGCAAATGGCTGAGTCTGAGGAACTAACTCTGATTTAGGCCTTTCTGTTGAGAGTCCCTGATCATGGAAAGAGTTGAGTAGCCAGGATCACAATCCCCTCCCAAGTTGGCTGAGGGGCATTTCTACCTGACAAAGTGCAGGATCAGCCCCAGAGGAGGACAGGTTTCAGAGCAGCTTTTGGGGAAAGTGAAGGGTGAGATTCAGAGGAAATCTGGTCCAATGGAAAGCGTCAGTCAATGATACTTTCAGGGCCCTAACTGGGTTGCTGAAATGAAGCAATCTTGGAATAATCCCAGTGAAATTCTCTGAGAAGTGAGGGGGAGCCCTTCTGAGTCCTGGGTTCAAGGCGGATTCTGCTCAGATGGCTGAACTCTGGGAGGGGAGGCAGGTATTTCCAGTGATGGGAAGGGGGACAGGAGGAAGATCTGGGGTCTCCGTGGCTTCATTGCTGCTCCTTTCCCTTTGCCTTCCCACTTTTGGGTTTCCCCTAAGGATCCCATGGCTCTACCTACCCCTCCCCCAAGGCCATGTGGCTATTTATGCCAGGATATGAGTTTCATATTATTTTTGTTAATCTTATAATTAATGCAAATTAATGCAAATTTTTACATGCAAATTTTTAATTAAGAAACCCCCGCCGCTAGAATTGTATTTGCTAAAAACTGGAGAAATGATAAGACACCTACGCAGGAGGAAGTGATTAAGAAGATCTTGGATTGTGCCGAAATGAGTAGATTAACATTTGAAATTAGGGACCAAGAAGAAAATCAGTTTTATAAGATATGGAATATGTTCTATCAGTGGTTAGACAAAAAAGTTTGGTAATATAATTTTGGGAATATAAAGATAGATAGAACTGTTAGAAACAATATAGAGATTATAATATGATAAAGGATTAATGATAATGATTATAGTTTATCCTTTTTGTAATACTGAGTATGAATAATGAGGGGAAGGCACTGTGATTTTTGACCGACCGACATACTTGAAATTGATATGGATCTATGTGTTGTATGTTTGTTTGTTATGTTTGTGTTTTGGAAAAATAAAACCTCTTATAAAAAAAGAACCCCCAATGGTGTCCCGCTTTACTAATGTTAAAATCTGGTCACCTTACATAAGAAAGATCTCCAGGTAAAGCTATAGCAATTGCCAAAAGCCCTTTTAAGGGCATAAATCATCCAGCAAGGGTCAACCAAGCCTGGAACTCAGGACAGCCGACAGAGTTGCCCCTCATGGGAGTCTGACAACCAATGAGAATACAAGGTCCAATTCAAATCCCAGCAGAGGGCATAAAACCCAGGCACTCTCAGCACCTCAGCCCTTCTTGATCTTCTCCTTCACCTTGAAGCATGTGATCATCTTTCTCTGGAGCTCCAGACCATGGGGATCCTGTTCACCATTAAACTTTCCAAGCAGCCTCCATGTTTCCAGTGTCTTTTCCCCTCTTTGAACTGAACCCAGAAGGATATTTCTTTCAACACTACTTAAACCAGGATTCCCAAACTTGGTAACTTTAAGACTTGTGGACTTCAACTCCCAGAATTCTCCAGGCAGCTGACTGGAGAATTCTGGGAGTTGAAGTCCTAAGTCTTAAAGCCAAGTTGAAGACCTCTGACTTAAACCTTAATACAACACCCAGATATTTAAGTAACACAGCACATAATTTTGTATGTTAAACGAACCATAAAGTGGAAGAGGGAAAATATTTGTGAGAAATATTTACTGTGTTTTTGCTTGTCAAACATAAAAGGCCATTGGACACTCCATAAAGGTTGTGACAGAAACAGAAGTAATGAAGCAGCAGCTAGGCAAACTGCTGAATAGTCTGAATTATGCTTTGGAAATTGGGTAACGTATGCTCTGAAATTGAGCAAATGAATGAGACCTAAAGGTGAGCTGTTCTCTACAAAATCCACTCTGAACTTACCACACTAAGCCTGGCATTAAAAAGCAGAGCAACTTACTAGTTTTGAAGAGGAGGATATGGAAGAAAGAAAGAAGATTGGCTCCAACAGTTTTAGGAGACTGCATAGTTTTGATTACCCAGTGCATTCCCAAGGCAGGAATCAAGACTATATTAGCTCCAAATGTTCTTTTTGCTAAACACTGAATCCAGGCATACTGGGTGGCTGGATGCTCCCAGGAGGCTGCAGGAAGGCCTCCTAGGCCCAAAATGGGGCCTAGCAAGCCTCTCTGGAGCCTCTTGGGAGCTAAAACGCTTCATTTTTAAAAACAGCAAGCAAGTCCTTTGTTAAGTATGGAATTCCACCCTGAATCTCGTCCTGGCATTCGTTTTTACATTGGGGCTCAAACACATATCACCCTATACTAAGCTGACCAGATTTTAACATTGGTAAAGCGGGACACCATTGACCTGGGGGGGGGGTGTTTCTTGATTAAAAATTTGCATGTAAAAATTTGCATTAATTTGCATTAATTATAAAATTAACAAAAATAATATGAAACTCATATCCTGGCGAAATAGCCACATGGCCTTGGGGGAGGGGAAGGTAGAGCCATGGGATCTGTTAAGTTTGCATGAAGAGTCAGACGCGAGGAGTTCCAGCAAAGAGTTTATTAGTGACTACAGCTCGAATAGACCCGTCCTGGCTTGGCTACGGCTGCCTCTTATAGCCTGCAGCCGTAGCTGCCAGCCAGTGGGAGTGCAGGGTTTCTTCCCGCACTATTTAAACCAATACCATTCAACATTTTACAAGAACAGTTCAAATAAACCAATAACATTCAAACCTACATACATAACACCTCCCCACTAGGTTCAGTCCATACCAAACCCCAACCTATCTAATGTATTCCTTAAATAGGTGGGGCTCTTACGTGTCGTTGAGACCTTCGTGGTTCAGAAGTTTTAACGTTCTCACCCAGTGAGAGGGAAATGTGTCTGCTGACATTTCCCTGTTGGGACTTCCTGTGAAAGGAGACCCTGTTAGACTGTTAGAATCTGGTCTCTCCTCCCAACCCATCTCCATTCCAATGTCAGCACCCAAGTCAGGTGGTGGTGTGCAATCTTCCACTTCTAAGGATGAATCTTGGCATTGTGACAGGGTTCGGATGGTTCCTGTAATGGCTCCACTTCTAAGGATGGATCTTTGCATTGTGACAGGGTTCGGGATGGTTCCTGTCGCAATGGCTCCACTTCTAAGGATGGATCTTGGCATTGTGACAGGGTTCGGGATGGTTCCTGTTGCAATGGCTCGTTACACGTGGGGTTGATTCCTGTTTGTTGATTTTCCTCCTGTTCCCCCTTCCCCTAGAAGAGACATCAGGTGAGGGACCCAGAGAGAGACAGGGACGATGTTCCTGAGGGAACCTGGATCTAAGTTGGTCAATGTGCCTGCTCCAGAGGAGGCCATCCTCTGTTTGTACCCTGTAAGAACGAGGGCCAGTGATGTGAGGTATTTCAGCAGGAATCCACAAAGGTTCACCTATAAGGTTCCTAGCATATACAGAATCTCCCACACTAAAAGAACGAACTTTGGAAGTGGAATCCAGTGGTGCGTTGGTGTGTAAGTGGGATGAAGGCGGTCAAGGGAAGACCTAAGTTTCCTACCCATCAACAACTCTGCTGGGGACAAGTTATTTGATGGGCTAGGAGTGATGTGTTGAACACTAAGTAGTTTTCAAGCTTCTCAGTGATATCCCCAGGACCCAGCTGCTGAAGCTTCTCTTTGGTAAAGCGTACCATGCGTTCAGCCGGCCATTGGCGAAGGGTGCCCAGGGGCAGTGAGGGCATGTCTGATACCCTGTTGAGCTAGAAAGGATTCAAAAATGTTAGATGTGAATTGAGGGCCATTGTCAGAAACAAGGACATCTGGTAACCCATGGGTTACAAACAATTTTCTGAGCTGCTTGATGACAGCCTCAGTTGTAGTGGATGTCATGGGAATTACCTCTAGCCATTTGGAATATGCATCTACTATAACTAGAAAAGTGTGCCCTCTTGTAGGGCCTGCAAAATCAAAGTGGATTCTAGACCATGGGCCCCTAGGACATTCCCATTCCTGTGTGGGGGCGTGAGGTGGAGCAGGCCTGACTACCTGGCAATTGGGACAAGAGGCTACCCAGTTTTCAACCATTTTGTCAATACCTGGCCACCATACATAACTCCTGGCCAAACCTTTCATCCTTACAATACCAGGATGACCCTCATGTAACATTTCCAAAACCTCCCTTTGCAGTTTTGCAGGAATAACCACCCTGTTACCCCACAAAATACATCCTCTTAATACAGATAATTCAGTTTGCCTGGACTTAAAAGGTTGGGCAAGGTGAGGTAGATCCTGAAGAGGCCAACCTTTCTTAATCCAGCCCATAACAGGTGCCAACACAGCATCTTTGGCAGTCTCTCTGGCAATCTCAGCAGCATGGACTGGAAGCTTAGCAACAGTCTCCAGGAAAAAGGTGTGAGTTTCAAGTTCAAAGTCCTCCTTGTGGCAAGGTAGTGGGCAATGACTCAGTGCATCAGCATGTCCAATGTCCTTGCCAGGCCTGTGAATCAGTTTGTATGAATAGGCTGCAAGAAATTCAGTCCACCTCAGCATTCTTGGTGACAGGATATTAGGTGTAGGTTTGTCTCCTGCCACAATGCCTAATAAAGGTTTGTGATCTGTAACAATGGTGAATGACCTGCCATACAGATATTCATGAAATTTCTTAACAGCTGCAACAACTGCTAATGCCTCCTTGTCCAGTTGGCTATAATTCCTCTCTGCTTTGGACAAAGTGCGAGAGTAAAATGCAATTGGGGCTTCCTTCCACTGGGAAGCCTGTGACTCAAAACCCCCCACTCCAAAGGGATGCATCACAAGTCAGAACAACAGGCAAATTCTCAGAGAACTGTATCCACACAGCATCAGACGTGATTAGTCTCTTAATACTGTTAAATGCTGACTGTTCCTTCCCCCCAGATCCAAACAGCCTTCTTATCAAGCAGGCGATGTAAAGGCTCAGCAACAGATGCTTTGTGAGGTAGAAACATGTGATAAAAGTTAATAAGGCCAAGGAAGGCTTGCAAATCTGTCTTGCATCTAGGTTTAGGGGCTTCCTTGATTGCTTTAACCTTGGCATCAGTAGGGTGGATGCCATGCTTGTCAATCATGTACCCCAGAAATTCAACTGTGTCTGTTTTGAGTGTACATTTGTCTTCCTTGACTTTTAAACCCGCTTTTCTGAATCTGGTAAGGACTTCTCTGAGTCTCTCTTGAAGCTGAGTGTCATTTTCAGCAGAGATTAACAGATCATCAAAATAAGGCACTACCCCTGGCAGTCCTTGCAACATTCTTTCCATAAGGCTTTGAAAAATGCCAGGTGCCACGCTTACTCCAAATTGTAGTCTTTTACATTTGAAGGCACCTCTATGAGTCACAATTGTTTGTGCCTCTGCAGTGGCATCATCAACTGTTAATTGTTGATATGCCTGAGCCAAGTCCAGTTTAGCAAATACTGTACCCCTGCCAAGGGAATGGAGCAGATGATGCACAACTGGTACTGGGGCGCTCTGCTGCAGCGCATGGTTAAGTGTCCCCTTATAGTCACCACAGATTCTCACTGACCCATCAGCCTTGACTGGTGTGACTATGGGTGTTTCCCATCTGGAGTGGTCAGTAGGCTCTAAAACCCCTTGAGCAATGAGCTTATCTAATTGTGCATCAATTTTTTCCTTTAAAGCAAATGGAACCCTCCTGGGCTTTAAACGAATTGGGGGCACCTTGGGGTCTAGGCTGAAAGCAATAGGAGTCCCCATATACTTGCCCAGTCCTTCGCTGAAGATCTCTGGAAACTCAGACTTCAAGGACTCCTCCCATTCAGAGCTGCTCACATGATTGATGCCAGTCACCTCGATGCCTAGTGGCTTGAACCACTCAAGTCCCAGCAAACTTGGGCAATCCTTGTCCACGATGGTCAGGGGCAAACGTTTGGTGTGGCCTTTAATATGCACATTGAAATCTCTTGCTCCAACTACTGGAATCTTGTTCTCTTGGTAGTCTTTGAGAGTCAGTGCTTGCTTCTGGAAATGCTTCTTCTGAATTTTGGGAAAGAGTCTGTGGATAGTGTCCCATGACACCATAGATAAATAAGAGCCTGAGTCCACTTCCATTTGGCAAGGCCTTCCTTCAATAAACACCTTCACCTGTACTTTTCTGCTTTTTAAGGGTGAAGAATGGCCAATAGTGATTGTTTGGTGAGTTTCATTCTTGCCATTTGCTTCTAAATTTAGCCCCATCTTTTCAAGGAATTTGTTGGGCTTAAAGTCTTTATCAGGAAATTTTTTCCTACTAGGTGGAGTTCTGGATGATTTGCAGACTCTGGCTATGTGACCCGTTTTTCTAGCGTAGGCAAATGGAGTCAAAGAACTTGCATTCAGTCGGGGTGCCCCCACAGCCTCTGCAATAGAATCCTTGCCTTTTTCCCAGAGTCTTTCTCTTCTTCTCCATTCTGAGTCTAAAATCCCTCCTCTGCCTCACTGCCATCAGAATCAGAGTCTATTTGTTCGCAATGGGCTGTTGTGGATTTTTCCCCATCAGAATGGCTTGAGGCCTGGCTTGAGGCCTTGTTAATCTTTTCATGGCGCTGCTGAGGACTTGGTGGCTTCGCTGAAACAGCTTCTTCAATGGCCTCTTTAAATGTGATCTTAGGTTTCATTAATAGTTTGCTTTGTAAGACCTTATCTTTTAGGCCTAAAACAAACCGATCGCATGGCCTCTTCTAAGTTGGTAAAGTCACAAGCACCCCCAATGTCCCTTAAACTTGCCACGAAGTCATTAACATTCTCGCTATCCCCTTGATCCCGACGGTAAAATTGTGTCTCTTAATGAGGCACGATACTTGTGGGGCGTAATGGGCTCTTAAAAGTTTCTCTAAATCGGGCCATTCCATTACCTTCAGCTCTGCTGCTCCATGCCAACGCCATTTTGAAGACTGCGGACGCAGTGCGTGAGAAAGACCGCCCTCTTCCGTCTCGGGGATGCCGCGAGATCGTTCCCTTCCAGATACATGTGGAACGATCCGCATCGATTCCCAGTCTTCCGCCGGATCGAGCGGTGCTGGGGGTGTTCAGCGCAGCCATCTCGCTCAGTTGCTTGTTCGTGCGTCGTCTTCTCTTCAGGAAATCCCATCCTCGTCGCCAGTGTTAAGTTTGCATGAAGAGTCAGACGCGAGGAGTTCCTGCAAAGAGTTTATTAGTGACTACAGCTCGAATAGACCCTTCCTGGCTTGGCTATGGCTGCCTCTTATAGCCTGCAGCCGTAGCTGCCAGCCAATGGGAGTGCAGGGTTTCTTCCCGCACTATTTAAACCAATACCATTCAACATTTTACAAGAACAGTTCAAATAAACCAATAACATTCAAAGCTACATACATAACAGGATCCTTAGGGGAAACCCAAAAGTGGGAAGGCAAAGGGAAAGGAGCAGCAATGAAGCCACGGAGACCCCAGATCTTCCTCCTGTCCCCCTTCCCATCACTGGAAATACCTGCCTCCCCTCCCAGAGTTAAGCCATCTGAGCAGAATCCGCCTTGAACCCAGGACTCAGAAGGGCTCCCCCTCACTTCTCAGAGAATTTCACTGGGATTATCCCAAGATTGCTTCATTTCAGCAACCCAGTTAGGGCCCTGAGACCATCATTGACGGACGCTTTCCATTGGACCAGATTTCCTCTGAATCTCACCCTTCACTTTCCCCAAAAGCTGCTCTGAAACCTGTCCTCCTCTGGGGCTGATCCTGCACTTTGTCAGGTAGAAATGCCCCTCAGCCAACTTGGGAGGGATTGTGATCCTGGCTACTCAACTCTTTCCATGATCAGGGACTCTCAACAGAAAGGCCTAAATCAGAGTTAGTTCCTTAGACTCAGCCATTTGGACTTCAATTCCCAGAATTCAGCAACTTAGAACTAAGGAGAAATTTCCTGGCAGTTGGAACAATTAATCAGTGAAACAACTTGCCTCTAGAAGCTGTGAATGCTCCAACACTGGAAGTTTTAAAAGATGTTGGATAACCATTTGTCTGAAGTGTAGGGTTTCCTGCCTAAGCAGGGGGTTGGACTAGAAGACCTCCAAGGTCCCTTCCAACTCTGTTATTCTATTCTATTCTATTCTATTCTATTCTATTCTATTCTATTCTATTCTATTCTATTGTAATTCCCCTCACCCTATAGAAACCCAGGGGGCCTCTCCACCCTGCCCCCACTGGGGATGATTGGGAGTTCCTGCTGAAAACACCCATATGGTTCCGCCCCAGACGCCTAATGGACCCTGAGAGGTTCCAGGCAGAACTGGGGTTCTTTCCTTCTTCCCTTGCTCACAGCTCTGCCGAGGATCTGGCAATAGCCTGGCAACTGGCTGCGTCAGAGGCCCTCGACAGGGTTGTCCCCATGCGTCCCCTTGTGCGTCGTGGATCTCGGTTAGCTCCTTGGTATACTGAGGAGCTCCGAGGGGGAATGCGCCATCGAAGGGGTTTAGAGAGCAGGTGGAGGTCTACCCATTCCCAATCCGACCGAGCCCAGCTGAGAGCCTTTATTAGGACTTACCTGGTAGCTATGAGAGAGGCGAGAAGATCTTATCTCTCCACTCTCATAGCGTCCGCAGATTCGCCCCCGCCCTGTTTGGGTTACGTTCCCTCCCGGCTAGTGGGGGCGGACCCGTTGGTAAGGCCGAGAATTTGTTCAATATCTGTCGGATAAGATTGCTCGTATTCGGGACGGGTTATCCTCCGATTTGCAGTGGTCTGAGGAAGGGGTGCAGGAGTCTGGTTATCTGGGATGAGTTTGATCCAGTTTCGAGGATGAAGTGGACAGGATATGCGGCGTATGAGTTCCACCACATGTTTGATGGACCCGTGTCCCTCCTGGCTGGCTTATGCCGCCAGGGGAGGCCCTGCGGTTGGCTCGGGCAGTTATCAATGCTTCTTTAAGGGAGGGTGTCTTTCCGCCGCCTTGAAAAGGCGGTGGTGAGCCCCTCCTGAAAAGCCTGCCCTGGACCCGACTGTGTTAGACAACTTTCGTCCAGTCTCCAACCTTCGTTTTTGGCGAAGGTTGTTGAGATGTGGTGGCTCAACAGGTTCCGCTTTTCCTGGATGAAGCGGACTACCTAGATCGTATCAATCGGGCTTCCGACCTGGGTATAGCATGGAGCGGCATTGGTCGCTGATGGATGATCTCTGGAGGGCTCGGGATAGGGTTTTCCTCTGTCCTGGTCCTATTAGACCTCTCAGCGGCTTTCGATACCATCGACCATGGTATCCTTTGCATCGCCTTGGGGGTTGGGAGTGGGGGCACCGTTCTTGGTGGTTCTCCTCCTACCTCTCGAGGCGTTGCAATCGGTGCTGACAGGGGGGTCAGGTCGTCCCCTAGGGTGCTCTCTTGTGGGGTCCCTCAGGGGTCGGTCCTTTCCCCTTTTATTTAACATCTACATGAAGCGCTGGGTGAGATCATCCGTGGTTTTGGGGTGAAATTCCATCAATGCGCTGATGATACTCAGCTGTACATTTCCACCCCAGGCCAGATCAGTGATGCCCTCTCCCTGATGACCCGGTGTTTGGATGCGATGCGAACTGGATGGCGGAAACATGCTTCGACTCAACCCGGCCAAGACTGAGTGGCTGTGCATACGGCGTCCCGACCCAGTCAAGATTATCCATCTTTGGCCATAGGGGAGAGGTGCTGCCCCTGTGGATAGGCGGAATCTGGGGTCCTCCTGGATGTGCGGCTCGGTTGGAGGAGCAGGTGGGGGCCGTTGCCAGGGGGCCTTTGCCCAGCTCCGTCTTGTTCGTCAACTTAGCCCTTTTCTGGATCGGGCGCCCTGCGCCACGATCACTCATGCCCTTGTTACCTCTAGGCTTGACTACTGCAACGCTCTCTATTTGGGACTGCCCTTGCATACCATCCGAGATTGCAGCTGGTGCAAAATCTTGGCCGCGGGTGGTGATGGGAGTTACCGGTTCTCCCATGTGACCCCCTCCTCGCGGCCTGCATTGGTTGCCGGTTGCTCGGGTGAGATTCAAGGTTTTAGTGTTAACATACAAAGTCCTTCACGACATGGGTCCTCAATATTTAAGGGGCCTTCTTCCGATGTCAAACATCGCCCTGTTCGAGCTCATAGGCAGGGACTCCTCGGGGTTCCGTCGGGGCCAATGCGGCTGGCGGTTCCCGGCACGAGCCTTTTCTGTAGCTGCCCTGACCTCTGGAATCAACTGCCTTTGGAGCTCCGCCTGGCCCTGACCTCCGCACCTTCGCCCGAGTTGAAGACCTGGTTATTTGACCAACCGGGCTGTGACCCTTTGGGAGGGTTATTTTTAAATTTTAATTCATTTTATAAATATTTGGGCTTATAATTCTGATTTAATCGTGTTTTATATGTAATTTATATGTTCTTTGCTTTTTAGTTGTAAG
>SOZL01000365.1:42398-61490 GCA_009733165.1 Naja naja | reverse complement strand
GGAGGAGGAGGGAGGAGAAAGTAAATGAGATATATTAATGGATAGAAATACATGGAAGGAGGGAGGAGGGAGAAAAGGAGAGGAAGGAAGGACATAAACCCTGGCTGAAGACTTTGAGCAGCACAGCAATCTAGGGATTGCCTGCAAGGGATCTCAGAGGTCATTTAGTCTAACTCCCTGCTCCAGCAGGAGATCCTTACAGAATCAAAGAATAGCAGGGTTAAAGGGTGTGTATGTATGTGTGTGTGTGGCTGTCAAAACACCAAAAATAGGCCAAGTAGCTCTGTGGAAGTCAGTCGTAAATTAGAATACTTGTTAAGCAACTGGCCATTAAGCGAGGACCTGGTCATTAAGCGAGGACCACTTACATTTGGTTTCCCAGTCACATGGCCACCTGGCCACGCCCAACCATCACATGACCACCTATCCAAGCCCAGTCAGCAAGCTACTTCCCCCTCAGTCAGATGACCACCAAGCCTCACCCCCAAATTAGGCCATGCCCACAGAACCAGTTGTTAAGAAATTTGAATCCCACCCCTGCTGGAGAGGCCATGGACCCTGAAGACTCACAGTGGACAGAACCGATGACGGATGAAATGGATTCTTTCCAGAAGATTGAAGGAAATGGGGGAATGGACTTGTCACATTTAACTGGAAAACAGGTCTTAAGAGGCGTCGTGTTGCAATTTACAGGAGGTCCTATGACTTTGGGGAATGGAAAGCAATTGTTGGGAAAGATCCTAGTTGAAATTTTAAAGAAATGCATTATTATTAAGAATAAAAAAAGTTGTTTAACCCTGGACAGATTCTGGATGGATCAGAGGTAATGATTGTGGTTGTCTGTGGTAGATAAGAAGCCCTGTAAATTTTCTCTGTGTTAAATAGAATAGCAGATAACAAACAATTTTGAAGTTTTGAAATTTAATTTTATAGTTGGATTGCCTGTTAACTAAGTTTTTTATATACAGCAGATAGATGACAAGTCAGATAATTGCAAATAGATGTGTAGTTTATAATTGTGAGCCTATTTTGCAAGGGGGAGAAACTATTATTGCTGTATTGTATTCAACTGGGGGGACAATATGCATTTTTTGTCTGTTTTTAATACACAATTAAAAATTGTTTTGTCTTGTCTTTGTAATAGTTTTATTTTCCAAAACTTGTATTTTAACTTTTTGAATATTTATGTTTGTGAAAATGCCACAATGAAAATGCCACAATCTCTCAGTTGGAGAAGGGAGGATGCAGCCCTCTTCCCACCACTGGCACACGTTACACATGAGGAGCACAAGATCTGCTCACTATTATTCCAGAGTGTCAATCAGGGAAATGTGAATTCAGTTACAAGAGAGAAGATTTTAGATGAATGAAGGAAAAATATCCTAAAAGGATGAGCTGTTTTAGAGCTGACCCAGTGAAGCAGAGCAGTTCAGTCTGCTCTTCATGGATTGTCTGAATGCAAAGACTGAGCAGCCAACAGTAAGAGAAGCTTTAACTGGGATTCCTGCAGAGAGAGGGGTTGGGCTGGATGATCTCAGGGGCTCTTACAAATTCCTAATGGTAAAATTATGTGATCTATTTATAAACCATACATGCAGGAATTTATTTATGTACACAGCCTTTTAGCACTAGCCATGTTTAATATCCAAAATTGTCTTTCCTGCTATCTATTCTTTCTTCCCCTGAACAATTAGATTGGCCAAATCTGCAGATCTTTTAGCACAAGTAGGGTAGGGGATGACCAGACTGAGCCTGAGTGAGGGGGTCAAAGGCACCATTAGTCTTGAGTCCCGCCCCAGGAGATCTGGGTCCAGCCCCCCATAATTCTGTGAACCCTTGTCTACTGCCTGTTTGCCTTGACTGTTGGTGGTTCTGATTCTTGTGGACAGCATGAGCCTGGGGTGAATGTTCATTTGAACTGCCTGGACTTCATGATTTCCCTGCGCGACAAGCAGATTGAGACGATTCCCCTCCTTCTCCTTTGGGCTCCTTCTCCAAAGGAACCAAGATTAATGGACCCCTATTGGGACCCCATACCTGCCACGGCTGCAGCCTTGAGGCCCCAACCTCTCTTCGCCCTCCTTCCTTCTCCTCCTCTTTCTGGAGGAATAGGCAGCATTCATGGCCTGGGCCAGATTCTGAATGATACTGTATGAATGGGGTCATTATTGATCCGGATCCTGTTCCTTTTCCACTGGGTCTCCACTGGGGCTTTCTGGGTGCATCTTCTGCGGCCTTTGACAGAACGGATGTCCTTGGAAAGAAAACAGGAAATAATGATTTATAAATTCATCTTCCACAAAGAAATAGGGTTCAAAGCCATCATCCACTGGCCTTTTTTTTGCCAGATAGCTAAAGTTCCAAATACTATGGATATATTTGAGAAGTCCGTCCTCATTTATTTCATACCGTACAAAATTTGTGAGGATCCAGACTTTCCCTTTAGTGGGTCCTAACAGATTCTCAAATGTTAAATGGAAAGGAAGAATTCTGTCCACAATGGAATCAATTTCCATGAAGTGAACAAAGACATGGACTTGTCTCCACTTGGAGAGGGCCTCCCTGAGGGCTGCTGTATGTTCCGTTGTTGAGAATTGTTGTGATATAACAATACAAATCCCATTCCTGATAAGCATAGGGTAAACATTCTCATGAACTTCTCTCCATTTTCTGTGTCTGAAGCAAAGACACCAATCAAGGTCCATCTGAAGTGGAGAAGAAGTTGGACAATTGCTGGGTACTGGAATCCTTTTTGGGGAGTAACTCGTTGAAAAATTGACTTTTATCACTTAAAGCCTCTGAAGAAGTTTCATAACTGATCTGAAAAAGCAATGAAGAATGTTATGTTATACTTAGGGTCAAATCAAGTCCAAAATATTAGCTTTTAATAAATCCAACATTGTTTTGATGAGCAAATTAAAGAGATTATTGATTAGCTGTTAGGCAATATCAAGAAACAGAATTTTAAACACAGAACATTAACAACATAATATATAACATGAAATACAAGAAAGAAAAAGAATAAAAATACCATTTCTCTATTACTCCAATAATTTACTGCAATCAGACTCATGTAGATTTGAACTGAACTGCTTTGTTCCAATAAAGGTCTGGATTCTATATAAATGTCTGAATTCTGACTGCACAGGAAATATGTTGCTTTATAAGTCTCCCAATAGGTTGTTTGTCTAATGTGCAGTCCAAGACTCTCATCTCTCTGTGAACTGGTTGAACTGTGAACTGGTTGCCAGTGTGAACTGTGAGCTGCCAGCTGCATCCAAGCCATGTTTGGCTTGAGTTTAATTTTAGGGTTGTGGGGGAGGCTTTTCGCATTTTAATTAAAGGTTTAAAGGGGTTAGGAGTGGGGCAGGTTGTAGGTTGGGCAGGAACTTGAGGGGTTCCTTGAATGAGCCCAAGTTCAATCCAGGTGGGAAGGTCCTGGCGTGGGGTGGGTGGGTGGGTGGGATTCTGGGATCTTGGGGAACAGGGTGGGGATTGCAATCCCAGGGCGATTGGGTATGGCAGGAGATGGAGAAATGGAGGGCGTGTGTGTGGCTTGGGGCGTGCACCGCTATCGTCAGTGGTGTTGTGCTCTGACCTCCTGTTTCTGCCAACTCCCGGGGATACGGGAAGTGAGGTCCCTGGGCTTAGGTTGGTTTATGTGAATGCCAGGTCCATGGTGAATAAAGCCCCCTCCTCTATGAATTGATTGAGGAGGAAGCCGACCTGGCTTGCATCACGGAGATCTGGTTGGGGCCAGAGGAGGGGTCCTTCTGTGTGAATTATGTCCCCAGGTTTCCGGGTGCTTCACCAACCTCAAGCCCAGGGTAGGGGGGGTGGCTGTAGTGATTAGGGGACCTTGTGTCCAAGGGAGGTCGCTGTCTCTGGCAGGTGTGAGTCTCTCACCTTGGTGGTCAGCTGGGTCTGTTGCTCATGCCTTTCTCCCAGCTGTGTGTCAGCGGCCCTGCCCGAGCTGCTTGACATTCTCGGGAGTGGCAGTGGAGTTTCCCAAAGTTTTAGTTTTGGGAGATTTCAATCTGCCTGGTGGGAGTCAAGTTTGAGTAGGGTTCATGGCTTCCATGAACTGGGAGTTCATGGCTTCCATGGCAGCTATGGACCTGACCCAAATAATTCAGGGCCCGACTCATTGGGGGAACACACTTGACCTGATTTTCATCTCTGGACAGTGGTGTAATGATCTTGGTGGGGTTCACCAACTATTCAACCCCTATCATGGACCAATCATTATCTTCTGTGGCTAGTCTTCCAGAAGGCTGCCCCACATCGCTGGGAGGTGGAGCCGACTAGATGGTTCCACCCCAGGCACCTGATGGACCCTGAGGGATTTCAGGCGGCACTTGGGTTGTTCCCACTTCCCTCATGCACAACTCGGCCGAGACCTTGGTGGATGCCTGGCAGCGGGCAGCCTCAGAGACTCGACTGTGTTGTCCCATTGTGGACCCTAACCTGTCACAGATCCCGGTTAGCTCCTTGGTTTTCGATGGAGATCTGGGAGATGAAGCATCGTAGCAGGGGCCTTGAGAGCAGTTGGAGATCCAGTCAGTCCGAGTCTGACTGTGCCCAGCTACTAGCCTATACTAGGACTTATCTGATGGCGATGGGGGCAGCAAAGCATGCTTACTTCTCTGCTCTCATTGCATCCGCAGATGATCGCCTGGCCGCCTTGTTTAGGGTCGCCCATTCCCTCCTTCATCAGGAGGTGAGGGAGGACCTTTTGCAAGGAAGGGCCAAGGAGTTTACTCAGCATCTGCTGGATAAGATCGCTCAGATTCAGGCCGGCTTGGACTCCGACTGGCAGGAGTCGGATGAAGGAGTAGCAGTGAGTCTGGCTAATACCAACTGGGATGAGTATGAGCCTGTGTCCTTAGATGAAGTGGACAGGATCATGTGGAGGCTGAGTTCCACCACGTATTTACTGGACCCGTGTCCCTCCTGGCTGGTTTATGCCAGGAAGTTACGCAGCTGGCTCCAGGCAGTGGTCAACGCTTTGCTGCAGGAGGGATCCTTTCCCACTGCCTTGAAGGAGGCGGTGGTGAAACCCCTCCTTAAGAAGCCTGCCCTGGACCCAGCCGTTTTGAATAACTTTCATCCTGTCTCCAACCTTCACTTCATGGCAAAGGTTGTTGAGAGCGTGGTGGCTCGGCAGCTTCCGGGGTTCCTGGATGAAGCCAATTACCTAGATCCGTACCAATCAGGCTTCCGGCCTGGGTACAGCATGGAGACAGCATTGGTCGTGCTGGTGGATGATCTCTGGAGGGCCCGGGACAGGGGTTTTTCCTCTGTCCTAGTCCTATTAGATCTCTTGGTGGCTTGTCATCCCATCGATCATGGTATCTTATTGCAGCGCCTCGGGGGGTTGGGGGTGGGAGGCACCGTTTCACAGTGGTTCTCCTCCTACCTCTCAGGGCATTTGCAATCAATGTTGGCAGGGGGCAGAGGTCAAGCCAGAGGCTTGCAGGGTGCCCCAGGGGTCGGTCCTCTTGACCCTCCTGTTTAAGCCTCCTGTATATGAAGCCACTGGGTGAGATAATCTGTGGTTTTGGGGTGAGGTATCATCAATATGTGGATGATACCCAGCTTTTCATCTCCAGCCCGAACCAAATGAGCGATGCCCTCACTGTGATGTCCTGTTGTCTGGATGCGGTGCGGATCTGGATGGGAAGGAACAGGCTCTGGCTCAACCTGGCCAAGACTGAGTGGCTGTACGTACCAGCATCTCGGATGATCCAGGAGGTTCCATAATTGGTAATGGGAGGAGAGATGTTGACCCCCATGGATAGGGTTTGCAACTTGGGTGTCCTCCTGGATACACCACTCAGTTTGGAGGAGTAGGTGGGGGCTGTGACCAGGGGGGCATTTGCCCAGGTTCGCCTGGTGCTCCAGTTGTGCCCCTATCTGGACCGAGATACCTTACAGACGGTTACCCATGCACTCATTACTTCCCGAATCGACTACTGCAATGCTCTCTACATGGGACTGCCCTTGCCAACCACTCGGAGGCTTCAGCTGCTACAGAATGCAACCTCACAGGTTGTGATGGGAGTATCCCAATACTCTCATATTACACCCATCCTGTGCGAGCTACATTGGTTGCTGGTTGTCCTCCGGGTGAGATTCAAGGTGTTGGTGTTAACATACAAAGTCCTACATGGCTTGGGTCTGAGGTACTTGCGGGAACATCTCCTGCCAGCATCCATTTCCCATCACCATGTATACTCCCACAGTGAGGGCCTCCTTGGGGTGCCATCGGCTAGACAGTGTTGGTTGGCAGCACCCAGGGGTAGGGAATTCTCTGTGGGAGCACCCACCCTGTGGAATCAGTTCCCCTTGGGGCTGCGGTTGGCCCCTGACCTCTGATCCTTCTGTTGCGACCTGAAGACGTGGTTTTTTCAGCAGGCCAGCCTGGACTGAAGTGAAGTGGGGTGGGTTTTTAAATTGTATTTTAATTAAGTTTACTGGTTTTTAAATTTTATTGGGCTTGGGATTTAATTGAATTTTAATTAATTTATTTTGTATTGTGTATTTTTATTGTGAGCCTCCATGAGTCCCTAGGGAGAGAGGGTGGCATACAAGTCCAATAAATTCAATTCAATTCAATTCTGTCTTCCTTCTGCAATTGACATTCAGCCTACAAATGTATTACATCTTCTGTCTTTGGAGCTCCACAAATAAAAGTCTGTTAATTATAAGGGACTTAGTTAAATCTTTGATATTTAACCATAGTGTTTAGCTGATGAAGAAGTGAGGGAGGATAAGAAAAGAAAAAGAAAAAGAAACATTGACTTCTGACTCTCTCTGTTGCAGTAGGTTAAGGCATTAACATCAAATCACAACTTTTTGCTTTTTCATAATAATATGAAGAAGCCATTTGTGTAAAGATCTATCAATCTACTTGGTAACACTCAAAATCAAAGTTTCATTCTTTTCCACTTCAAGCATGAAATTCAGAAGTGGTTTCCATGTGGAAAGAAAAGTACTTATGTTCTTTTCTTCAATCAAAGTGGTCAGTTTTGGCATTTCCACCAACTCCATCAACTTCTGGAATCATTGGTCCTTGCTAGGAATCAAAGTGTCCTTTCATTTTTGTGCATATATCAGTCTTGCTGCTGTCAAAATACAGGTGAAACTCGAAAAATTAGAATATCGTGCAAAAGTTCATTTATTTCAGTAGTGCAACTTAAAAGGTGAAACTAATATATGAGATAGACTCATTACATGCAAAGCAAGATAGTTCAAGCTGTGATTTGTCATAATTGAGATGATTATGGCTGACAGCTGATGAAAACCCCAAATCCACAATCTCAGAAAATTAGAATATTACATTCAATCAATAAAACAAGGATTGTACATAGAACAATATCGGTCCTCTGAAAAGTATAAGCATGCATATGTACTCAGTACTTGGTTTGGGCCCCTTTTGCAGCAATTACTGCCTCAATGCAGCGTGGCATGGAAGCTATCAGCCTGTGGCACTGCTGAGGCATTATGGAAGACCAGGATGCTTCAATAGCGGCCTTCAGCTCTTCTGCATTGTTCGGTATCATGTCTCTCATCTTTCTCTTGGCAATGCCCATAGATTCTCTGTGGGGTTCAGGTCAGGTGAATTTGCTGGCCAATCAAGCAGAGTAATCCCACCGTCATTGAACCAGGTTTGGTGCTTTTGGCAGTGTGGGCAGGAGCCAAGTCCTGCTGGAAAATGAAGTCAGCATCCCCATAAAGCTCATCTGTGGAAGGAAGCATGAAGTGCTCCAAAATCTTCTGGTAGACAGCTGAGTTGACCCTGAAGTTCATGAAGCACAGTGGACCAACACCAGTAGATGACATGGCTCCCCAAATCAACACAGATTGTGGAAACTTCACACTGGACTTCAAGCATCTTGCAGTGTGTGCCTCTCCATTCTTCCTCCAGACTCTGGGTCCTTGGTTTCCAACTGAGATGCAAAAGTTGCTCTCATCAGAAAAGAGGACTTTGGACCACTGAGCAACAGGCCAGTTCTGTTTTTTTAGCCCAGGTAAGACGCTTCTGACATTGTGTGTTGTTCAGGAGCGGCTTGACAAGAGGAATACGCCATTTGAAGCCCATGTCCAGGATCCGTGGGGGCTCTTGATGCCCTGACTCCAGCCTCAGTCCACTCCTTGTGAAAGTCCCCAACACTTTTGAATGGCCTTTTCCTGACAATCGTCTACAGGCTGTGGTCATCCCTGCAGCTTGTGCATCTTTTTCTTCTACACTGTTCCCTTTCACATAACTTTCTATTAATGTGCTTTGATCCAGCACTTTGGGAACATCCAACTTCTTTTGCAATTACCTTTTGAGGCTTTTCCTTCTTACGGAGAGTGTCAATGATGGTTTTCTGCACAACTGTCAGGTCAGCAGTCTTTCCCATGATTGTGCTTCCTTCTGAACCAGACTGAGAGACCATTTAAAGGGTCAGGAACCCTTTGCAGGTGTTATGGCTTAATTAGCTGATTAGAGTGGGACACTTGGAGCCCAGAATATTGCACCTTTTCACAATATTCTAATTTTCTGAGATTGTGGATTTGGGGTTTTCATGAGCTGTAAACCATAATCATCTCAATTATGACAAATCACGGCTTGCACTGTCTTGCTTTGCCCGTAATGAGTCTATCTCATATATTAGTTTCACCTTTTAAGTTGCATTACTGAAATAAATGAACTTTTGCATGATATTCTAATTTTTTGACTTTCA
Source organism: Naja naja (assembly GCA_009733165.1). Lineage (NCBI taxonomy): Eukaryota > Metazoa > Chordata > Lepidosauria > Squamata > Elapidae > Naja > Naja naja. The sequence goes on along the minus strand of SOZL01000365.1, from coordinate 52,758 downwards.
CCTGTATATAATAACAAAGTTCCAATTTTGTTCTCCAGTTCTTTTTCCATTAGACTCAAAAGGAAAACTTCTGGTTTGATTTTTATCTCCATTTTCAAAATTTTCTGCATCAAAATATGAATCAAACTCCACATTTTTTTCTTTTCTTTTTACCATAGATGATAGTCTCTTCTTTACTTTTACACTTCCAACATTTATTTGACATACCTTTATACATCTTGGATGACTTATGTGGTGTTAAATACCAATGATACATCATCTTATAGAAATTTTCTTTTAGTTTATAATTTAATCTAAATTTTAAGCCCTTCGTCCACATATTTTCCCATTCTTCAAGAATCACATTATATCCAAAATTCCTGCCTACTGAATAGTACAATGTTTTACATGTTCGTTTTCCAAATTTAATTTAAATAACATTTTATAGATCTTAGCGATAGTATGTTCATCATTACCATATAATGAGATTTCCAATTCATTTTTAACAAAGTCAAATCCATAGCACTTTTTATCCAGTTTAAATCTTTCTTTCAGTTGTTGATAAGTAAAGCAATAGCAAAAATAACCTTCTGATTCAAGTGCTTCCGTTGGCTTTCGTATTGGATTACCAGACTTGAAAGATAAAATTTTACCATACATCGGACTTCCGGGTTGAGCCTTCTCGAGAATGGGCGGCGGTTTGTGATCGTCCACGACCGCAGCCTGGCTCTTGCGTCGGAGAGCCCCGATCCTGCAAGGTTCGGGGCTGAAGCTGCCTCGTAGGGGCGGCGGAGAAAGGGAAATCTGCCAGCCAGAGTGAGGGGAGCCGCATCTCCCCCCTTTTGGGTCTGGTCTTTTCCCTCCGAAGACGTCAAGAAGTGGTGGTCAAAAATGGCCACCTCGAAGAGAAGGTCTCAACGGGATTAAGATTGGTGCAGGAGGAAAGAGAGAAGTCGACAGCAGAGGAACCGGGAGTATCGGATGGTAAGATCAAGGCACCCCGGGATTAAGATAAAGATGAGTTTAAAAAAAAAAAGAAACAGAAGCAGTTCCAAGTGAAGGAAAAATAAGTAAAATATTTTTGACAGCTATAAGGGGCTTGAACCGGGAAAGGAAGAAGCCAGCGTAAGGACTTAAGTTTGGGGCTCAGAAAATTTTGAATATCAAAATAAAAGGAAAGGGTTAAGACTCTGTGCAGAAAGTGCCACTTTGTGGAGAAAAATTGGAAGCTAAAGAAGAAAGAAACTATCTTGTTCCTTTGTGGATTGGAGTTGTTACATTTTAAAGAGACGCAAGACTCATAGAAAGTGAAAGCTTGAATACACAAAGACAGACTACCGGACTAATTGGTGATATTGATATAGACTCTGGACCTGGGTTAGGATCATAGAAAATTTAAAGAAGAAGAAATAAGGAAAATAAAAATTCTGGTGGCCATCCAAAGAATTAAAATGGAGTTTAAAAGCATGAAAGAACTGCTACAGGAAGTGACTGAACTAACTTGGCTTGTTGCAGAAAACATGGGCATTCAAATGCTGAATAAAGAAGAAGAAGGAGCCTTGGAAAGGGAGGAGCCAGCACAAGAGAAAGCCATCTTAAAAAGACAATTAATACAAAGATTAATACAAATAAAAGGGAAAGGAAGGGTGGCTAAAAACGGAACCTAAGAAAGTATCTAAAAGGGAACATTTATGAAATTAAGCATGTTAGAAAGGTTCAGAAGGAAAGGAACAGAAAGGTAAAGAGAGAGAGGGGATTCAAACTGGATAGAGAAGGGGAGAGCAGGATAAAGGGAGGAGAAGGGAGCCAGCACAAAAAGCCATTTTAAGAAGACAACTAACACAAAGATTAATACAAATAAAAGGGAAAGGGAGGATGGTCAAAAATGAAACTTAAGAAGGTAATTAAAAGGGGAACATTTATGAAATTAGGCATGTTAGAAAGGTCCAGAAGGATAGGAGCAGAAAGGTAAAGAGAGAGAGAGGGATTCAAACTGGATAGAGAAGGGGATAGCGGGATAAAAGAGAGGAGAAGGAACAAGAAACAAGAACAAAAGATAGAGAGACACGGAATTACATAATGAAGAATGAAACTTGTTTGCATAGAGATAATGGCTAATGTATTAAAAAGGGGGTTCTGCATGAAGAAATGGTAATAAGAATATATTGTAATTATAAAAGTGTAAAACAATAGGGGTTACTGACAATTTTACTGGTAAAAGGTCACATTTTTATTTCTTATTTACAAAAGAAAGGTAAATGATGATTAGATAAATTGAATTAATTGAAATGATTTTAGAAAATGTCTAAAATGAGATTTGTCAATAACCAAGATTAGTTATTTTTATTATTATCTTGGAACCATAAATAAATCTTAGGGGATATGTATTGCAGAACCCGATCGATTAGAGATATATTGTAAGGGAGCTTTTCTTTTCTCCTTTTCTTTTTCTCTATCTTTCGTTTTAAAGGGAATGATTATGATTATGCTACTATATTAACCACTGAGGTGTCACTTTCAAAGTAGTAAAAGGGGGCAAGTCTAGGGTTTTTTTTCTCATTCTTTTAGTGTTAAAATTTGTACGGATTTAGAATTATGGAGAGAATATGTGATGAAAGGGCAAATCTGACGGACAAAAGAATTCTGTAAATGATAAAAGAGTATTAACAATGTGAAGATAATTAAAGGATAGATATGGATGAACTTTATCTTTAATATGATGGGCAAATATATTGTTATTTGTAAGATTTATAAATGAAGTTTTTAATATATATATATATATATTTGCAATTAACTCAAAATGAACTGGGGGGTTATACAGATTGAGATTAAGATTTGAGATTAGGATTAATTTCTTTGACCCTTTGTCTGTTAAAATGGAATAGAAGTGAAGTTAAATGCTTAAAATGAAAATAGACCTACTGTCATATTTGCATGTAAAAGTGACGACCCGGGAACATGCTGTCTACTGAAAAGAGCTGTTTTAAAAAATTGTTAAAAATTGAATAAAATTTATTTAAAAAAAATTTTTTTTACCATACATCAACCAGTCTGGCTTCACCAGCATTTCTTTTCTTAAAAACAAGGCTTCCTGGGGTGACACCCAAAGGGGCAGCTCTGTAGAGAGCCTTGTTTTATATTTGTTCCAAACTCTTAGTGTGGCACGTCTAACAAAGTGATTATTAAAATCAACATTAACTTTACTTTTATCATTCCATAATTAGCTGTGCCATCCAAACCTTAATTCATGGCCCTCTAAGTCAGGTAACCTCTTATCCTGGAGACTATAAACATTTCTGGTTTCAATCCTTGGAAATTTGGAAGGTGTGTTGGTAGCAGCTCATCCATTTCACTGTTCCAACCTTACTGAGGATGGTTACATATTTCTCTTCTTCAATAGCCTGGATTCTTTGTGAATAGTAAACCATGGTGTTCTAATATGCGTTTAGCATCTTAGATATATGTATTTCAGAATCCTTCATTAGTGCAGGCAAGTAATTAATATCGAGAGAGAATAACAAGGGTTCAAATATGCCCCCTCCCCTTCCTCCTTGGTAACTATCGATCCTTCTTCTCAGGGCCCCATTGAGCCCAAGCCTCCCTTTCAAACAAGGGCCTGGAGAAAGGGCTTGGATCAGGGACAACAGTCTGAGCTCCATTTTGAGGGCAGTCAATTTCCTCCATAATGTTTCTCTCTCTACTGTATCAAATGCTGCACTAACATCTATAAAGCCAGTGAACTGTGGTTTACCCAACTGACATATTTTGTGGTTAGATATTTCAGGACAAATCTGTTCAAAATATTACATTAATAATTGGTTTCTTACTTATTATACAAATTTGTACAGCTTTTAACTCTTCCTAAAACCTTCTTGCTCTTCTTCAAGGAATGCACCTTTCTTCTACCCAATCTCAAGTTTACTTAAGGGGAACATGGCATATATTTTACCCACAGTATCTATTAGAGAAACTTGCCTGTAATTGTTTACACATATAACTTTATTTATAAATATAGCTGGTATGTTGTAAAAACAGCTTTTGAATTCCATGGAAAAGATATGATTTCATGAAAACACCAAAATAGAGAAACACACACACACACCTGTGGGACTTTGTAGAGGTCTGCTAATGTTGATATCTCGATGGAGATGTCCCTTTTAGCTCCATCAAGAAGAGCCAGAAGGTTCTCCTTCCTTCCACAGCTGTAGTTGGGGATATTGGCTTTTCCAGTGCAAAGAATGTCCAGCAAGGCATCTGAAGTGCGTATAGGGCTCAAATAGTTGTCATGGAGGTCGTAGCCAAGTGTGAGATTGTGTAGGAGCTGGGAGTTCTTGTTGACCATTTGAATGGCTACAATTAATTGTAGGCCACTTAAAAAACCATAGGATTCCCTATTGTAAATAAAGGTTTATTATTATAATCAAAAGCAACAACAAATAATTTTTTAAAAAATTAAATCTTCTCTGTCTCCACAAACATACTGAATCTTAACTAGACTCTATTGATTCAAAACCAAGGATCACTATTGTGAACAAAATCCAGTATTTAAGGGATGAATTAAAGGAATGAACTGGGAGAAGAAGAAAATCTGGAATTCTTTCAGATTTTTGTAGCACCATCTGTGGATCTGAGTCTCTTCCACAAAATGAGGTAAAAGAGAGAAGCCATGGAAATGAAAATTATTCAAGAAATCTGACAAGTGCTACAATATGGGAATAAGTGAAATAAGAAGAAAAGGAGAATATTAAAAATTCAAATGGAAGGGATGCAGCTACTGAATTACCCTGAATCAAGCTGAATAGAAGGAGCCAAGTTGAAAAGCCAAGATGTTTGCAACATTGGGTTGACAGTGATGAATATACCAACGAGATGGTCTCCTTGCCTGTAAAAGCTCAATGGACTGTTTTCATCCTGGTGCTCCAAACTCAGTGGGCATTTCAGTCCACGCTTCCCAGAGACTGGCATGGACACCAGCAGAAGCAGAAGCAGGAGGTCCATCATTCATGGGGCTTCAGTCTCCTTTCTCTATGGAAGGCAGCCACTGGAGAAGTAGCATAAGATCTCAAAGGTCTGCATGGTCATAATTAGAGGGAAAAATAATTTCTCCTCTTGGGATCCTAAACTTCCTCTGTGCAGAGGAGAGACTGGAAAAAAGCATTCAATTGAAAAATCACAGATCCACTCCCGAGGGCACTTTTGTTGCGGTTGTGTGTCTTTCCTGTCAGGACATGTCCAGAAAGTGATGCTGGACAAAGGGGGTTCAGAAACCAGGGAGTTGACTTCTGCTGTCCTTTAGCATGGCCTCTTGTCTCCAGGTACGGCTGGGGAAGGTCACCCAGCGTGATGGAGTTTGGCAACCCTCTAGGTTGCTGTCCCTTAACGGTGGGGCTGCCTGTCTTCGAATGCCAAGGAAGCCAACGCCTAGTGACCCCTGTCTAGTGTTAAGGGCAGGGCTGTCCTTTCACATCAGAACTCCAAATATGGATCCTAAGTTGGGGCTGATTTTGAAGTTCCTTGTGTCTCAAGTGGAATTTCATGACAAATGAAGGCCTTCATTTTCCATCTTTTTTAACAATATCGATTTTTGTGTGAGGGGCAGGAAAGTGACAGCCTTTGGACTATATCATTGGGTAAATAGAGAGAAAGTTATAGAATTGGTACATTTTCCCCCTTTTCCTTTACTCTCTTTGTGTGGTCTTTCCGTGGTCATGTAAGGCTTTTTAATAAAGTGTGGGCTGTGAAGTCTGTAGCTGAGATGGTGAAACTGCTCACAATGTGGTGGATGGTGTGATCTTGCCCCACCATAACCGTAGCCCAGAAAATGGTTCTGGGGTATCTGGTGGTCCTTCCTAAGGTTGTGAGGATGCACATGGTGTGATGGGGCCCCTGTGGGAGGGGGAGGACCTCTGAATGATTCCTTTGAATGATTTATACAGAGTTCTCTTTAGTGAGATTTATTGAGATGGAACAGAAGGAAACAGTCATTGAACCATTTCCCATTTCCAACACAGACATATGATATTCTTCTTCATGCTATCTGAATGGAAATAATATTTTCTTTCAGATAAATGGAAGTTTCAGAAGTTTTTCAATATCATGGTATTATCTCTCATATTTTTACACTTATTCTGGCTGTGAGATAATAATAATAATAATTAATAATTTATTCGATTTGTATGCCTCCCTACTCCCTAAGGACTCAGGGCAGCGAACATTAAAACAGGACAATTTACAATAAAAAACAATTAAATAAATAAACAAGCCAAATACAATTAAAAAGTTAAGAAAATTAAAACCCTCAACACCCCCCCGGGTCATTCCAGGCCGGTCTGTTGAAACAACCAAGTCTTCAGCTCCCGGCAGAAGGAGTGGAGGTCAGGGGCCAAACGGAGATCCACGGGGAGCCGATTCCAGAGGGCAGGTGCTCCCATGGAGAAGGCCCTAGCCCTGGGAACTGCCAGCCGACAATGCCTGACCGACGGTATCCCAAGGAGGCCCCTCCTATGAGAGTGAACAGGGCGATCGGAAAGTGATGCTGGCAGGAGGTGTTCCCGCAAGTACCCTGGACCCAAGCCATTAAGGGCTTTATAAGTTGTTACTAACACCTTGAAGGTGACCCGAGAGGCGACCGGCAACCAATGCAAGCCGCGCAGGAGGGGTGTAACATGGCAGTATCAGGATACCCCCATCACAACCCGCGCGGCCACATTCTGCACCATCTGCAACCTCCGGGTTGTCCACAAGGGAAGCCCCATGTAAAGAGCGTTGCAGTAGTCAATTCTAGAGGTGACGAGCGCATGAGTAATGAGATGCTCCTTTGTGTTCAGCTCTGGCCTCAGAAGGATAATGTTGCACTTGGGGATGAAGATGCAGCCCAACAGACAACCACTGGAGGCCAGGATGGAGAAGACCTGCACAGCCACCATGTGTTTCCCTTTGGTGCTCAGGTAGTTGGGCAAAAAAGTCATCCAGACCCTGCAGAAGACCAACATGTTGAAGGTGGTCAGCTTGGCTTCACCACAGAGATTGCTGATCAATTGGTCATCAGTGTTAAGGTCTCATAATGGCTCCTAATTGCAAATATGATCCCTTTGCAAATTCTATTTTAATCCCTCGGAGGAGCCTTTTTCAGGGACAGGGCTGCTCTGGAAAAGGGGCAGCTTCATCTCCCTGGATGACATCATTGGAAGGCCAGTACCGGGAGGCGACCCCCCCTGTTGCTTGGGGAGATGGGAAGGGACCCTCAGAGGGGCAAGTGGGGTCTCACAAGTCTCCTGGCCCCATCCTGTTCACAGCCTTCCAAGCGATAGGGAGCGGCTTCCTGTCCCTCCGACCCTCGCAGTCTCTGGGCGCTGGAGGATCATCTGGATGGCCTTGCCTGACCCAATGGTCCTGCTCTCTCTGCCACCAAATGCCCTCACCCAATGGCTTCACCAAGTGCCCATATGAATGCAGAGAAGCAGCAAAGAGACGGACCTTTTTGGCCAGGCGGTTCTTTTCACCGTGTTGGCAGAACATGGGGATGCTATGAAGGTCTGGGTGGGGGGAACCGGTGCCACCCCAACCCCCCACCTGACCTGGACTGCTGCCCTCTTTTAAACCTCCCCCTCCCCAAGTCAGAGGAAACTTCGCCTCCTCCAGATGTTGCCGCATGTAATTTGGGGAGCGAGGTCAGGCTGGGCTTCCTTCATCCTCCCCCTGCAATGTCCCAAAAGGTAGAAGTTCCAGAGGTTGGGGGCTCCAGGAGTTCAGGGGCCTCAGCAGAGCCCTCGACAAAGGCAGAGGCAGAAAGGGGGGACACAGGGGCCCTCAGCTGCCCCTCCAGGGACTTCTCGGCAGGAAGCTGCTGTCATGCCCCTGATGGAGACTGACTCTGAGGAAGAGGAGGAACAGCCAACAGGGAGTGGGAGTGTGGCTCCAGAGGTGGTGGAGGAGGCTGGGGAAGGGCGGAGGCCGGCTGAGCACTCAGAGGAGTATCCAGGCCCATCTCCTATCCATCCCACGGCATGCAAGGAGGGGAGGATCAGGGAAAAGCGTGGTCTACTCAGGAGGAGAGGGCCATGATCCTCCTCAGGGCTTACAGCTGGGAGCTTTGTATATAAGTTCAGAAATGCGTAGTCAGGCTGCTGGAGTCAAGGTTAGTGTTTTAGTTCTAAAGAAGGTTTATCTTGGTTGGCGTTCTTCCAATGGACTCTCCCTGGTTATCTTCCTGCAGCTGGCAATCATCTATCCTGGTCTCCCAAGGAACTGTATTAATGCGGTTTGTTTTTGGCTTTTTCTTCGTTATTAGCTCTTTATATGAGAACTGTGTTTTTTGCCTTTCAAATGTTATTTTGACTCCTCCACTGTGAACAATTAAACAGGGAAGCCAAGTTGAAGGCATTAAAGGACTTTTAGTTATGTTTTGGATTTTGTTATAGTTCTGAGATACTCTGGGTCATCACAGCTGCTAAGGTGGGGAGGGCAAGAAAGAGCAGAGAGAGTGGGAGGGGCAGAGGTGAGAGAGCTCTGGGCCTTTGGCTCCCTTCGCCCTGCAGACACCCAGAGGTCCCGTGGAGACCTAGAGGCTGCCCACCCGCCCACCGGGGGCTTCTGCCATTGTCAGATCCCGGGACACTCTTGCCCCTTGTGGGTCCTCTGGCCACTCTCCTCGGCAGGTGTGTTGCAGCCTCTGGAGACAGAGCCCCAATGTGGCTAGGGAGGGAAGAGGCACGGAAGCCCCTGCCCGCCATCCCTGCAGGTGGGCTGGGAGGAAGCCCGTCCCAGCACCTGCCTGCCCCGCTCCTTGCCCGTCCACTGCCATCAGCCAGCCCCCAGGAGGGAAGGAGGCCAGGGTGAAAGGAAAGCAGCAGGCAGGAGGCAGGAACAGGGCTGCCCAAGTGACGCTGCCCAACCTGGCTGCAAGGGAGCAGGGTGGCGAGGGGGCAGCAGGGCAACGCAGCTGCCGAAGGAGCCCTTTGGATGGGGAGGGGTGGGGGGTGCCTAGTAGGGGGGAAGGAATTGAAGGGGAGTTTGAATCCCACCTTCAACATCAAAGCCAACTGGGTGGCTCTGAGCCACTCACCAGGGGACCAGGAGTTTGAGTCCCACCTTAGGCCCGAAGCCCGGTGGATGAGTTTCATCCTCCATCCAGGAGGTTCTGCATTCTAATCCTCCCCCAGGCTCCATGCATTCCTTGAGGGGGACTGTGGACCAATCCCCAGGAGGCTCTGAGTTCCAGTCCCACAATGGTACTTATTGATTGGGGGTCTAAAACTGGGGAGGGGGTTTCTAATTTATGTGTGATACCAGGATTGGGCATTCTTGGGCTGTGAGATGGCTGGGTGTCCCTTCCTGTGTGATGATATGGAGGAAAGAGATATTGTGGGGAGACACACCTGTTCCAAGCTGGGCAAAGTCATCAGCCTCTGCCTTCTTCTGCCTGTGGGCAACCATAGGCCTCTGTGTGTCACTGTGGATCCATTCATCTGAGATCCTTTGGAAGAGGAATCCAAAGAAGGAGGGGAACCATCTCAGCAGATCTGGCCAATTCAGTTACTCAGGGAATGATGGCTGCACAGAGTAGATACCAGGGCATTTTGATATTTAGCACTGCTGATTTGAAAACGCTGTAGTCTTTGTTACATACAATCATGTATTTATGGGTTTGTGATTAGCATCATGGAATTTTACCTTTATAATTTGAGGGAGACCCTGAGACCATCTAGCCCAACCCCTTCTCTCTGCAGGAATCTTTGCCTTGAGACAATCTGTGAAGGGGAGACTGAATGTCTCTGCTTTACTGTGAGGGAAGAGCCCCCCCTCCTAGAAGAATGGGATATTTCAAGGAATATTGAAAAGGGAAGACCGTTATGTTTTCCCAAAGGGAGAAATGGAGAAACAGGTTTCTCCAGGCAAAGAGCAGCCCCCACCTTTCTTCAGAGCCCTCAGCAGATGTCAGCACTTAAGGGATGAAGAGAGTATTGAAAGAAGCCAAGGACCGAGGACCCTCCTCCTGGCCTGGGAGCCCAGGACGGGGGGAGCAGGAAGGGCCAGATCCTCTCCCTCTGTGCCCCTTTTGGCAGACCTGAGCCCTTAGCCAGGAGGAGGAAAGGGATGCGGGCCAAGCGGAGGGGAAGGGCAGACTTGGCTCCATCTGGTCTGATCCATCCTGGCATCTCCCAGGCATCCCAGGAGAGGCGGGCAGGGAGGCCTGGGACAGGTGGGGGGTCTGAGCAGCTCTGCTCCCCAGGAAGGAGGCTCCATCTTCTGCCAGGCAAAGGCCTACCCTCCACCCCCAAGCCCAGCTCCCGTCTCCAGGGACAGGGGGCTGGAAAGGGCTCCAAGTATGACCCCAGCCCCCCCACCTGAGCCTCGGGGGCCCCTCCTGCTCTGGCCACAG
>SOZL01000365.1:32398-37398 GCA_009733165.1 Naja naja | reverse complement strand
AAAACTTGCTAAGCAACTGGCCATTAAGCGAGGACGGTTTGCCAGTCACATGACCACACCCACAAATTAGGCCACACCCACAGAACTGGTTGTTGAGAAATTTGAATCCCACCCCTGGATCTATAGAATATATACACTGTCTGTATAGACTCTATAGGATGTGTACAATGTCTATTGGAGGTTGGACTTCTCTCTCTCTCTCTCTCTCTCTCTCTCACACACACACACACTTGTGACTGTATGACCTTGTTGCTTGTATCCCAAGCATCTTTATTGACTGTTTCTTAGTATGATTTGATTGCTTATTGTACCCTCTGACTATTATTAAGTGTTGGACCTGATGATTCTTGACTCTTGAAGAATGTATCTTTTCCTTTTATGTTCACTGAGAGCATTTGCACCAAGGCAAAATTCCTTCTGTGTCCAATCACACTTGGACAATGAAGCATTCGTACACACACCCTTACCACAAATTGTGCAGTCCAACTTTAATGCTAACCAACCTAGCTGGCCTCCCTCTTCCACCTCTGCAGGGACCCCTAAGGTGGTTTCCCCAGCCATCACCCCAATGGGAAGAGGGGAAAGGAGTTGCCCAACCACAGCCAGGACCCCCAACCCTCCTGGGCAGAAAGAGGGCCTTCTGGGGGAGGAAATCCAGGAGAAACTTTCAGCCCTTGAGTTGTAAGGAAGCAGAGATGGAAAGGGGCTTCTTGGGGACTCCATTTGCCCCAGCCCTTCTTCTCCCAGGGAGCAAACTTTGCTGGGAAGGGATCCAGGCAGCCCTGATCTTTAATGGGAGAGAAGTTCAAAGTCTCAAATTGTTCAATGAAACTTTTGCCTGAAGCCAAGTTCTCCAGCAGGAAAAGTTTCCATCCGGGGCCTTTGGGGTCAGAGGGGAGAGAGAAGCTGCCACAGACTCCTTGTCTCTGCCCAGAGTCTCCTGGGAGGATTCAGCCACAGAGCAGAGCTGAAACTTTTCTCATAATTCTCCCTCTCAGGAAGGATATCTGGATAATTCAGCTAGTTGTTGCACTCAAAGTTTGTTGGGCATTTCTCTGGAGGGAAATGAAAGGGAAATAATCCCTATGTGGTCCATAATGACAGGGGAAGAGATCGAATTAAATCCATCACCTAGAATTGAGAGGTTTTGGAGCTTCATTCTTGAAATTGGCCCCAGAGGAAATACACGGCACCTGTGGCTGAAGATAAAAAGAAGTGTGACATTTGTTGGCATCATGGGGACAGTTAATGTCTGAGCATGTCACGGGTCTGAAATGGCTCCCTTCTGAGTTGGAAGCAACATTTTCTTTATTTTGAAAACCGATGCTCAGTGACAACCTCACAAAAGGGCTGAGGCAATAGTGTGGCCAGATTCCAAGAATAAAATGAACTTTCATGAAAAACTAGTTATCAGAACTTTGCATAGTTGAAAAAAATCACATCCAGAAACAAACAAACAGAGAGAGGGAGAAGTCAGAGAAAACTGAAAAGAGGTGGAGAAATCAAGGCTGCCTCTCACCCCATGGGAGGGAGAGAGAGAGAGGGAGGGAGGAGAGGAGAGAGAGAAAGAGAGAGAGAGAGAGAGAGAGAAAGAAAGAAAGAAAAAAGAAAGAAAGAAAAAAGAAAGAAAGAAAGAAAGAAAGAAAGAAAGAAAGAAAGAAAATATATTGAGCAACCTGTGAGTTAGCCAAGTCTTGGTGCAGGGCTTTAACTCCTGGCCTAAGGGAAAAAGGTAGACCAGCATTTTCCATACTTGAACTTGAAGATGAATGGACTTTAATTCCCAGAATTCCCTGCCCAGCATGATGAAGTCCATGCATTGATGGGTGGGGAACTCTGTGAGTTGAAGTCCATTCCTCTTCAAGTTTGAAAACACTCATGCAGACCAGCCAGTCTCCATGTGTTGCCTCCATTTTGGGGAACAACAGACACCTGAAGAGACCCCAGACATTGACCGGCTTGCAGAATGCACAAACCATGGTTTGTTATGGCCATCAGAAGTGAAACATGCCTCCACCGATTGGACTGACCCTAAATGACCCCAAGACCCTGATTCCAGTTTGGGAGCCATCCTGGCTGGTTCTGAGGCTGCCCTGAGCTGCACTGGAGCCAAGCCTGGGACACCCTGTGAATCCGCCCCTTCCTGGCCCTTCAGGTTCCTCAGATCCCGAGTGAGGCTCTCTGGCCCCAAACCTCCCTGGACCAGGCATGATTGGCAGGAACTTCCAGGAAAGACTCCTCCATGGCCACTGCTCTCTGGCTGGGACCCCTGAGCCCCTGGCTCCTCCCTGGGGACGGAAGAGCCTCCGCTGGGCCTCCCTTTGGGGCCTCTGCTAAGGGCATGGCTGGGGCTGGGAGGATGGGGCTGGAGTCCAGGCCTTTGGGAGGCCCACATGGGAACCCACTTGATCTGGGCAGGACAGGGATCTACCTGGAGGACCTGGAAAAAGCCCCTGGGAAGCAGCTGCCTCCCTCCTTCCTTCCTCCCAACACCTGGCAGGAGGGAGAGAGAGAGAGAGAGAGAGAGAGAGAGAGAGGAAGCCAACCCAGAGAGGGTCCCAGACACCTTCTCCCTTTTCTTCTCGGTCTCGTGGGATTTGCCCCAAGACTTTCTGCCCTGGGGAGCAGCAGCCCCAGTATCCTCAGGTCTGGCCTCACTGGGAATACTGGAAACCAGCATCCGAAACAATCTGTGGGGCACCAAGCAGGAGAAAGAGCATCAAAGTCACCAGTTCGATCCTCTGAACACGCATGGAGAGATCTCTGCAGGTCTATATCCAGGTTTGTCCAGACATTGGGGGGGCTCACTGACCCCCCTCCACCCCTAAAGCTGCCTCTCTGTCCCTCTCCCATTGTCCCAACTCTTTTTCCTGAATGACAAACTCTGATCCGGTTCACACATTCTGCCAACCCCCATTCGCTCAGCCAAAGTTTACTCCAAGAGATGCAGCTGCTGACTGCTGACAACCCCCTAGGAGCCAGAAGCGGATCCTAGGAAAAGCTCCCCATCCTGTGTGCAGACAGGCTGACCCTCCCAACATAGCTGATCTGTGGTAAATCTCAGTGAGTCCACACAATGCCTTTAACCCAGGTTGATGGAAGGGAACTGCCATGTTGGCAATAGTGCCAGGCCCAAACACATAAACCAGATGGTGGCTTAGTGTGATGACCTGCTTCACACATGAACACAGGATGGGGGGAAGGTTCCCACCTGCCAGAATGAGTGAAATGGAGTCAACCTATTTCAAAATCTCAGTCCATATGTGATGACCTGGGGCGTGGCAAAAAAATAATAAAGGCAAAAAAAGTAGATAAATTCCACTTAATTCCTCCAACTTGGTCCCCAATGTCCAGTTATCATCGGCTGGAGTAAAAATCTCTCCCAAAAATAGTTTACAAAGGAAAGAAATGCAAAGTAAAGATAAATTAGAAATAACACAACCAAAACAAACCACGCTGAAGTAATTAACACGACAGGCCAGGATGATAAATTGCAGACTTCCAAAAGATAATGAAGCACACACAGTTGGGAGGACGCCAAAACTCAGATAAACCTCGACAAAGATAATGCACACTTTGCTTCCAGCATGGTGCTGTGTGCAAACGCCTTCTTATATCCTGTTCCTCAGCTTCAACTAATGATAGGGATCAGGGCCTTTTTCTCTCTCATAAGCTATGTTGCTCCCTTCTCCATTCCTCCCTGCATGGCCTAGGATGAAGAGTGGGTGGCCTTGGGGCTTCCTCTGAATGTCCAGCCAGACTGTGCCCTTCTCCCGTCACTTCCACAACCACCGGAGCCCCTCTCCCACTCCCTCTCTGCTGCTCAATCTCACCCTCAGAATCAGACTCCAACAAGAGCATGACGCCATATTTTCAGGGGCTCCAAGGATGAGACCCCTGCCCTTAGAGGCTCCATTATGGGAGGGAAGGGAGAAGGAAGCTGCTTTGAGACTGACTCCCTCTAAAGCCCACCTCCTCTGCACCCCCAGGAAATGCTCATGACAGGGTGGCAACACCGGCTGAGATGCACCCAGCTTGCTAAAACTGCTGCAGAAATGCCTGGAAACACCTGGATGCCCCCAGCAGCAGCTGTGAATTTGGCCCACCAGGCAGTCCAGGAAAGAGGGTTCCTCCCTTCCACACCTGCCAAGGAGAGTGGCTGGAGGCCCCACGAGGGGCAAGAGTGCCCCTGGATCTGAGAATGGCAGAAGCCCCCAGTGAGCGGATGGGCAGCCTCTGGGTCTGGGACCTCTGGGTGTCTGCAGGGGGAGGGGAGCCAAAGGCCTGGAGCTCTCTCACTTCTGCCCCCTCCCACTCTGTGCTCTTTCTTGCTCCCCCACTTTAGTGGCTTCCTGCTGAGAAGTCCCTTGAGGGGCAGCTGAGGGGCCCTGTCCCCCTTTCTGCCTCTGCCTCCATTGAGGGCTCTGCTGAGGCCCCTGAACTCCCGGAGCCCCCATCCTCTGGAATTCCTGCCTGTTGGGACGTTGCAGGGGAGGATGGAGGAAACTCCCTGTCCTCACTCCCCAAACTACAGGCGGCAACATCCGGAGGAGGCTGAAGTTTCTCTCACTTGAGGAGGGGAGGTTTAAAAGAGGGCAGCAGTCCAGGTGAGGTGGGGGTTTGGGGTGGTGCCAGATCCCCTGTCCAGACCTTCACAGCATCCCCATGTTCTACCAACACATGAAGAGAACTGCCTGGCAAAAATGTCCATCTCTTTGCTGTCATTCATATGGGCACTTGGTGAAGCCGCAAGGGCGCATTTGGCTGGAGAGGGGCAGGACCATTGGGTCAGGTGAGGCCATCCAGATGATCCCCAGTGCCCGGAGACTGCGAGGGTCCAGAGGTAGAGGGAGCCGCTCCCATCACTTGGATAGCTGGGAACAGGACGGGCCAGGAGACTTGTGGGACCCCACTTCCCCTCTGAGGTCCCTTCCCATCTCCCCAAGCCGGGGCCTCCTGGTCCTGGCCTTCCAATGAGCGTCATCCAGGGAGATGAAGCT
>SOZL01000365.1:0-31398 GCA_009733165.1 Naja naja | reverse complement strand
ATCTTTTCCAGAAGACCAGAAGTAGCCATTCTTTCCACTCTAGGACATCACAGCTCTCTGGCCTTAACCCCGCGCTGCACCTGATCAGTCAGGCACAGATGATGGGGATTATAGAACCCGTGAACCATCCAGAGTCACTTGGCATTGGCCCTTTCCTCGAGCCCCGAGATGAGCTGCTTTGCATCCCATCATCCACTCCCTGTACCCATCAGGCCTCAACGCTGCTTGGGTTGTGGCGCCAAGGGGGCTAAGCATGATCTCTCCTGGCTCCGCTCACAAGGGGAGATGCCATTGCCGGGGCGACCACCAGGGGCAACCTGCAGGTGTGCAGTCCTGGCAGCCTCAGAGCTTCAGAAGGAGCTGAGCATGTGCGCCTGCCTCTTGCCTGCCTCTGCTTCTCTCCCTCCCCAGCCTGATGGGGAGGCTCCGGGGGGAGGGCAAGGCTTCCCGGCTTCATTCCCACCTGACCCCCTCCCAGCCAGCAGGGAGGAGCCTCCCCAGAAATGGTGTCCCTCCAGAGGGCAGCCTGCAATTGGGGGAAAACCCCCAAAACGACCTTTCTAGAGTGTTTTTCCCAAGGGTGGGATTCAAAATTTTAACAACCGGTTCTGTGGGCATGGCTTAGGTGGTGGGCATGGCTTGGTGGTCATGTTATTGGCTGGGCATGGCCAACTCAATATCACTTACATCGAGGCATTCATTTTCTGCCTGGTCTCATGACTATGGGGATGCTGCAAGAGTCATAAGTGTGAAAATGGTCAAGTCACTTTTTCAATGCCATTGTAACTTTGAATGGTCACTCCACATAAGCAAAGTACCAGCAAAGGAGGGGGGAAAAACTCCAGAGACATTCCTGAGACAGGAAGTCTAGTCCTGCCAAGAATGTAATAAGGGTTAACGGAGAGGCAGTTTCTGTAAGCAACACCAGAATGTTTCCTTCCTACCTTCCTTACAGGATTAGGCCAGTAATTTCTTCTAACAACCAGTTTTCCAAACTGCTTAAAATGTTAACAACCTGTTCTAGCGAATAGGTGTGAACTGGTAGAATCCCACCCCTGGTTTTCCCCCTAAAGAGATCCCAGATCCCTGGAGAGAGAAAGGATCCCCTTGACCCCCAGGAAGGAGGAGGCACCAGTCTGAGGCTCCCCAGCCACCCCACTTCAGGAGGGGGCTGCCAGGAGGGCCCCTGGGAAACAGGCGGATGCCTCCCCGCCCTCTGTGGCCAGAGCAGGAGGGGCCCCGAGGCTCAGGTGGGGGCTGGGGTCCACTTGAGCCCTTTCCGCCCCCTGTCCCTGGAGATGGGAGCTGGGCTTGGGGTGGAGGGAGGCCTTTGCCTGGCAGAAGATGGAGCCTCCTTCCTGGGGAGCAGAGCTGCTCAGACCCCCACCTGTCCCAGGCCTCCCTGCCCCTCTCCTGGGATGCCTGGGAGATGCCAGGATGGATCAGACCAGATGGAGCCAAGTCTGCCCTTCCTCCCTGGCCCGCATCCCTTTCCTCCTCCTGGCTAAGGGCTCAGGTCTGCCAAAAGGCACAGAGGGAGAGGATCTGGCCCTTCCTGCTCCCCGCCCTGGGCTCCCAGGCCAGGAGGAGGGTCCTCGGTCCTTGGCTTCTTTCAATACTCTCTTCATCCCTTAAGTGCTGACATCTGCTGAGGGCTCTGAAGAAAGGTGGGGCTGCTTTGCCTGGAGAAACCTGTTTCTCCATTTCTCCCTTTGGGAAAACATAACGGTCTTCCCTTTTCAATATTCCTTGAAATATCCCATTCTTCTAGGAGGGGGCTCTTCCTCACAGTAAAGCAGAGACATTCAGTCTCCCTTCACAGATTGTCTCAAGGCAAAGATTCCTGCAGAGAGAAGGGTTGGGCTAGATGGTCTCAGGGTCTCCCTCAAATTATAAAGGTAAAATTCCATGATGCTAATCACAAACCCATAAATACATGATTGTATGTAACAAAGACTACAGCTTTCAAATCAGCAGTGCTAAATATCAAAATGCCCTGGTATCTACTCTGTGCAGCCATCATTCCCTGAGTAACTGAATTGGCCAGATCTGCTGAGATGGTTCCCTCCTTCTTTGGATTCCTCTTCCAAAGGATCTCAGATGAATGGATCCACAGTGACACACAGAGGCCTATGGTTGCCCACAGGCAGAAGAAGGCAGAGGCTGATGACTTTGCCCAGCTTGGAACAGGTGTGTCTCCCCACAATATCTCTTTCCTCCATATCATCACACAGGAAGGGACACCCAGCCATCTCACAGCCCAAGAATGCCCAATCCTGGTATCACACATAAATTAGAAACCCTCCCCAGTTTTAGACCCCCAATCAATAAGTACCATTGTGGGACTGGAACTCAGAGCCTCCTGGGATTGGTCCACAGTCCCCTCAAGGAATGCATGGAGCCTGGGGGAGGATTAGAATGCAGAACCTCCTGGATGGAGGATGAAACTCATCCACCGGGCTTCGGGCCTAAGGTGGGACTCAAACTCCTGGTCCCCTGGTGAGTGGCTCAGAGCCACCCAGTTGGCTTTGATGTTGAAGGTGGGATTCAAACTCCCCTTCAATTCCTTCCCCCCTACTAGGCACCCCCACCCCTCCCCATCCAAAGGGCTCCTTGCAGCTGCTGCCCTGCTGCCCCTCACCACCCTGCTCCCTTGCAGCCAGGTTGGGCAGCCACTTGGGCAGCCCTGTTCCTGCCTCCTGCCTGCTGCTTTCCTTTCACCCTGGCCTCCTTCCCTCCTGGGGGCTGGCTGATGGCAGTGGACGGGCAAGGAGCGGGGCAGGCAGGTGCTGGGACGGGCTTCCTCCCAGCCCACCTGCAGGGATGGCGGGCAGGGGCTTCCGTGCCTCTTCCCTCCCTAGCCACATTGGGGCTCTGTCTCCAGAGGCTGCAACACACCTGCCGAGGAGAGTGGCCAGAGGACCCACAAGGGGCAAGAGTGTCCCCTGGATCTGACAATGGCAGAAGCCCCCGGTGGGCGGGTGGGCAGCCTCTAGGTCTCCACGGGACCTCTGGGTGTCTGCAGGGCGAGGGGAGCCAAAGGCCCAGAGCTCTCTCACCTCTGCCCCTCCCACTCTCTCTGCTCTTTCTTGCCCCCCCCACCTTAGCAGCTGTGATGACCCAGAGTATCTCAGAACTATAACAAAATCCAAAACATAACTAAAAGTCCTTTAATGCCTTCAACTTGGCTTCCCTGTTTAATTGTTCACAGTGGAGGAGTCAAAATAACATTTGAAAGGCAAAAAACACAGTTCGCATTTAAAGAGCTAATAACGAAGAAAAAGCCAAAAACAAACCGCATTAATACAGTTCCTTGGGAGACCAGGATAGATGATTGCCAGCTGCAGGAAGATAACCAGGGAGAGTGGAAGAACACCAACCAAGATAAACCTTCTTTAGAACTAAAACACTAACCTTGACTCCAGCAGCCTGACTACGCATTTCTGAACTTATATACAAAGCTCCCAGCTGTAAGCCCTGAGGAGGATCATGGCCCTCTCCTCCTGAGTAGACCACGCTTTTCCCTGATCCTCCCCTCCTTGCATGCCGTGGGATGGATAGGAGATGGGCCTGGATACTCCTCTGAGTGCTCAGCCGCCTCCGCCCTTCCCCAGCCTCCTCCACCACCTCTGGAGCCACACTCCCACTCCCTGTTGGCTGTTCCTCCTCTTCCTCAGAGTCAGTCTCCATCAGGGGCATGACAGCAGCTTCCTGCCGAGAAGTCCCTGGAGGGGCAGCTGAGGGCCCCTGTGTCCCCCTTTCTGCCTCTGCCTTTGTCGAGGGCTCGCTGAGGCCCTGAACTCCTGGAGCCCCCAACCTCTGGAACTTCTACCTTTGGGACATTGCAGGGGAGGATGAAGGAAGCCCAGCCTGACCTCGCCCCCAAATTACATGCAACATCTGGAGGAGGCTAAGACTTGGGGAGGGGAGGTTTAAAAGAGGGCAGCAGTCCAGGTCAGGTGGGGGTTGGGGTGGCACCGTTCCCCACCCAGACCTTCATAGCATCCCCATGTTCTGCCAACATGGTGAAAAGAACCGCCTGGCCAAAAAAGGTCCGTCTCTTTGCTGCTTCTCTGCATTCATATGGGCACTTGGTGAAGCCATTGGGTGAGGGCATTTGGTGGCAGAGAGAGCAGGACCATTGGGTCAGGCAAGGCCATCCAGATGATCCTCCAGCGCCCAGAGACTGCGAGGGTCGGAGGGACAGGAAGCCGCTCCCTATCGCTTGGAAGGCTGTGAACAGGATGGGGCCAGGAGACTTGTGAGACCCCACTTGCCCCTCTGAGGGTCCCTTCCCATCTCCCATACTGGCCTTCCAATGATGTCATCCAATATTATCCTGTCTGAAAAAGGCCAGGGAGAATTTGAATCATATTTGCAAAGGAGCCAGCTTCTGACCATTGATCAGCAACTGTGGTGAAGCCAAGCTGACCACCTTCAACATGTTGGCTGCAGGGTCACCTACCTGAGCACCAAAGGGAAACACATGTGACTACTGCAAGTGCATTATCTTTAGGCCATGGGGCTTCACCTCTAGAATTGACTACTGCAAACATGGGGCCCTTGTGGACAACCCGGAGGTTGCAGATGGTGCAGAATGTGGCCGCGCGGGTTGTGATAGGTGTATCCTGATACTGCCATGTTACGCCCCTCCTGCGCGGCTTGCATTGGTTGCCGGTCGCCTCTCGGGTCACCTTCCAGGTGTTAGTAACAACTTATAAAGCCCTTAATGGCTTGGGTCCAGGGTACTTGCGGGAACGCCTCCTGCCAGCATCACTTTCCGATCGCCCTGTTCGCTCTCATAGGAGGGGCCTCCTTGGGATACCGTCGGTCAGGCATTGTCGGCTGGTGGTTCCCAAAGCTAGGGCCTTCTCCGTGGGAGCACCTGCCCTCTGGAATCGGCTCCCCGTGGATCTCCGTTTGGCCCCTGACCTCCGCTCCTTCTGCCGGGAGCTGAAGACTTGGTTGTTTCAACAGACCGGCCTGGAATGACCCGGGGTGTGTGTGTTGAGGGTTTTAATTTTCTTAACTTTTTAATTGTATTCGGCTTGTTTATTAATTGTTTTTAATTGTAAATTGTCCTGTTTTAATGTTCGCCGCCCTGAGTCCTTAGGGAGTAGGGTGGCATACAAGTCGAATAAATTATTAATTATTATTATTATTATCTCACAGCCAGAATAAGTGTAAAAATATGAGAGATAATACCATGATATTGAAAAACTTCTGAAACTTCCATTTATCTGAAAGAAAATATTATTTCCATTCAGATAGCATGCAGAAGAATATCATATGTCTGTGTTGGAAATGGGAAATGGTTCAATGACTGTTTCCTTCTGTTCCATCTCAATAAATCTCACTAAAGAAAACTCTGTATAAATCATTCAGAGGAATCATTCAGAGGTCCTCCCCCTCCCACAGGGGCCCCATCACACCATGTGCATCCTCACAACCTTAGGAAGGACCACCAGATACCCCAGAACCATTTTCTGGGCTACGGTTATGGTGGGGCAAGATCACACCATCCACCACATTGTAAGCAGTTTCACCATCTCAGCTACAGACTTCACAGCCCACACTTTATTAAAAAGCCTTACATGACCACGGAAAGACCACACAAAGAGAGTAAAGGAAAAGGGGAAAATGTACCAATTCTATAACTTTTCTCTATTTACCCAATGATATAGTCCAAAGGCTGTCACTTTCCTGCCCCTCACACAAAAATCGATATTGTTAAAAAAGATGGAAAATGAAGGCCTTCATTCGTCATGAAATTCCACTTGAGACACAAGGAACTTCAAAATCAGCCCCAACTTAGGATCCATATTTGGAGTTCTGATGTGAAAGGACAGCCCTGCCCTTAACACTAGACAGGGGTCACTAGGCGTTGGCTTCCTTGGCATTCGAAGACAGGCAGCCCCACCGTTAAGGGACAGCAACCTAGAGGGTTGCCAAACTCCATCACGCTGGGTGACCTTCCCCAGCCGTACCTGGAGACAAGAGGCCATGCTAAAGGACAGCAGAAGTCAACTCCTGGTTTCTGAACCCCTTTGTCCAGCATCACTTTCTGGACATGTCCTGACAGGAAAGACACACAACCACAACAAAAGTGCCCTCGGGAGTGGATCTGTGATTTTTCAATCGAATGCTTTTTTCCAGTCTCTCCTCTGCACAGAGGAAGTTTAGGATCCCAAGAGGAGAAATTATTTTTCCCTCTAATTATGACCATGCAGACCTTTGAGATCTTATGCTACTTCTCCAGTGGCTGCCTTCCACAGAGAAAGGAGACTGAAGCCCCATGAATGATGGACCTCCTGCTTCTGCTTCTGCTGGTGTCCATGCCAGTCTCTGGGAAGCGTGGACTGAAATGCCCACTGAGTTTGGAGCACCAGGATGAAAACAGTCCATTGAGCTTTTACAGGCAAGGAGACCATCTCGTTGGTATATTCATCACTGTCAACCCAATGTTGCAAACATCTTGGCTTTTCAACTTGGCTCCTTCTATTCAGCTTGATTCAGGGTAATTCAGTAGCTGCATCCCTTCCATTTGAATTTTTAATATTCTCCTTTTCTTCTTATTTCACTTATTCCCATATTGTAGCACTTGTCAGATTTCTTGAATAATTTTCATTTCCATGGCTTCTCTCTTTTACCTCATTTTGTGGAAGAGACTCAGATCCACAGATGGTGCTACAAAAATCTGAAAGAATTCCAGATTATTTTCTTCTCCCAGTTCATTCCTTTAATTCATCCCTTAAATACTGGATTTTGTTCACAATAGTGATCCTTGGTTTTGAATCAATAGAGTCTAGTTAAGATTCAGTATGTTTGTGGAGACAGAGAAGATTTATTTTTTAAAAAAATTATTTGTTGTTGCTTTTGATTATAATAATAAACCTTTATTTACAATAGGGAATCCTATGGTTTTTTAAGTGGCCTACAATTAATTGTAGCCATTCAAATGGTCAACAAGAACTCCCAGCTCCTACACAATCTCACACTTGGCTACGACCTCCATGACAACTATTTGAGCCCTATACGCACTTCAGATGCCTTGCTGGACATTCTCTCCACTGGAAAAGCCAATATCCCCAACTACAGCTGTGGAAGGAAGGAGAACCTTCTGGCTCTTCTTGATGGAGCTAAAAGGGACATCTCCATCGAGATATCAACATTAGCAGACCTCTACAAAGTCCCACAGGTGTGTGTGTGTGTTTCTCTATTTTGGTGTTTTCATGCAATCATATCTTTTCCATGGAATTCAAAAGCTGTTTTTACAACATACCAGCTATATTTATAAATAAAGTTATATGTGTAAACAATTACAGGCAGGTTTGTCTAATAGATACTGTGGGTAAAATATATGCCATGTTCCCCTTAAGTAAACTTGAGATTGGGTAGAAGAAAGGTGCATTCCTTGAAGAAGAGCAAGAAGGTTTTAGGAAGAATTAAAAGCTGTACAAATTTGTATAATAAGTAAGAAACCAATTATTAATGTAATATTTTGAACAGATTTGTCCTGAAATATCTAACCACAAAATATCTCAGTTGGGTAAACCACAGTTCACTGGCTTTATAGATGTTAGTGCAGCATTTGATACAGTAGAGAGAGAAACATTATGGAGGAAATTGACTGCCCTCAAAATGGAGCTCAGTCTGTTGTCCCTGATCCAAGCCCTTTCTCCAAGCCCTTGTTTGAAAGGGAGGCTTGGGCTCAATGGGGCCCTGAGAAGAAGGATCGATAGTTACCAAGGAGGAAGGGAAGGGGGCATATTTGAACCCTTGTTATTCTCTCTCGATATTAATTACTTGCCTGCACTAATGAAGGATTCTGAAATACATATATCTAAGATGCTAAACGCATATTAGAACACCATGGTTTACTATTCACAAAGAATCCAGGCTATTGAAGAAGAGAAATATGTAACCATCCTCAGTAAGGTTGGAACAGTGAAATGGATGAGCTGCTACCAACACACCTTCCAAATTTCCAAGGATTGAAACCAGAAATGCTTATAGTCTCCAGGATAAGAGGTTACCTGACTTAGAGGGCCATGAATTAAGGTTTGGATGGCACAGCTAATTATGGAATGATAAAAGTAAAGTTAATGTTGATTTTAATAATCACTTTGTTAGACGTGCCACACTAAGAGTTTGGAACAAATATAAAACAAGGCTCTCTACAGAGCTGCCCCTTTGGGTGTCACCCCAGGAAGCCTTGTTTTTAAGAAAAGAAATGCTGGTGAAGCCAGACTGGTTGATGTATGGTAAAATTTTATCTTTCAAGTCTGGTAATCCAATACGAAAGCCAACGGAAGCACTTGAATCAGAAGGTTATTTTTGCTATTGCTTTACTTATCAACAACTGAAAGAAAGGTTTAAACTGGATAAAAAGTGCTATGGATTTGACTTTGTTAAAAATGAATTGGAAATCTCATTATATGGTAATGATGAACATACTATCGCTAAGATCTATAAAATGTTATTTAAATTAAATTTGGAAAACGAACATGTAAAACATTGTACTATTCAGTAGGCAGGGAATTTTGGATATAATGTGATTCTTGAAGAATGGGAAAATATGTGGACGAAGGGCTTAAAATTTAGATTAAATTATAAACTAAAAGAAAATTTCTATAAGATGATGTATCATTGGTATTTAACACCACATAAGTCATCCAAGATGTATAAAGGTATGTCAAATAAATGTTGGAAGTGTAAAAGTAAAGAAGAGACTTTTTATCATCTATGGTAAAAAGAAAAGAAAAAAATGTGGAGTTTGATTCATATTTTGATGCAGAAAATTTTGAAAATGGAAATAAAAATCAAACCAGAAGTTTTCCTTTTGAGTCTAATGGAAAAAGAACTGGAGAAAAAAATTGGAACTTTGTTATTATATACAGGTGAAAGTCAAAAAATTAGAATATCATGCAAAAGTTCATTTATTTCAGTAATGCAACTTAAAAGGTGAAACTAATATATGAGATAGACTCATTACGTGCAAAGCAAGACAGTGCAAGCCGTGATTTGTCATAATTGAGATGATTATGGTTTACAGCTCATGAAAACCCCAAATCCACAATCTCAGAAAATTAGAATATTGTGAAAAGGTGCAATATTCTGGGCTCAAAGTGTCCCACTCTAATCAGCTAATTAAGCCATAACACCTGCAATGGATTCCTGAGCCTTTAAATGGTCTCTCAGTCTGGTTCAGAAGGAATCACAATCATGGGAAAGACTGCTGACCTGACAGTTGTGCAGAAAACCATCATTGACACTCTCCGTAAGAAGGAAAAGCCTCAAAAGGTAATTGCAAAAGAAGTTGGATGTTCCCAAAGTGCTGGATCAAAGCACATTAATAGAAAGTTATGTGAAAGGGAACAGTGTAGAAGAAAAAGATGCACAAGCTGCAGGGATGACCACAGCCTGTAGACGATTGTCAGGAAAAGGCCATTCAAAAGTGTTGGGGACTTTCACAAGGAGCGGACTGAGGCTGGAGTCAGGGCATCAAGAGCCGCCACACACACATGGATCCTGGACATGGGCTTCAAATGGTGTATTCCTCTTGTCAAGCCGCTCCTACAATGTCAGAAGCTTAAAAAAACAGAACTGGCCGGTTGCTCAGTGGTCCAAAGTCCTCTTTTCTGATGAGAGCAACTTTTGCATCTCAGTTGGAAACCAAGGACCCAGAGTCTGGAGGAAGAATGGAGAGGCACACACTGCAAGATGCTTGAAGTCCAGTGTGAAGTTTCCACAGTCTGTGTTGATTTGGGGAGCCATGTCACTGTGCTTCATTAAGTCTAGGGTCAACTCAGCCATCTACCAGGAGATTTTGGAGCACTTCATGCTTCCTTCCACAGATGAGCTTTATGGGGATGCTGACTTCATTTTCCAGCAGGACTTGGCTCCTGCTCACACTGCCAAAAGCACCAAACCTGGTTCAATGATGGTGGGATTACTCTGCTTGATTGGCCAGCAAATTCACCTGACCTGAACCCCACAGAGAATCTATGGGCATTGCCAAGAGAAAGGTGAGAGACATGATACCGAACAATGCAGAAGAGCTGAAGGCCGCTATTGAAGCATCCTGGTCTTCCATAATGCCTCAGCAGTGCCACAGACTGATAGCTTCCATGCCACGCCGTATTGAGGCAGTAATTGCTGCAAAAGGGGCCCAAACCAAGTACTGAGTACATATGCATGCTTATACTTTTCAGAGGACCGATATTGTTCTATGTACAATCCTTGTTTTATTGATTGAATGTAATATTCTAATTTTCTGAGATTGTGTATTTGGGGTTTTCATGAGCTGTCAGCAATAATCATCTCAATTATGACAAATCACAGCTTGAACTATCTTGCTTTGCATGTAATGAGTCTATCTCATATATTAGTTTCACCTTTTAAGTTGCACTACTGAAATAAATGAACTTTTGCACGATATTCTAATTTTTCGAGTTTCACTTGTATTTTGACAGCAGCGAGACTGATATATGCACAAAAATGAAAGGACACTTTGATTCCTAGCAAGGACCAATGATTGCAGAAGTTGATGGAGTTGGTGGAAATGCCAAAACTGACCACTTTGATTGAAGAAAAGAACATAAGTACTTTTCTTTCCACATGGAAACCACTTCTGAATTTCATGCTTGAAGTGGAAAAGAATGAAACTTTGATTTTGATTTTGAGTGTTACCAAGTAGATTGATAGATCTTTACACAAATGGCTTCTTCATATTATTATGAAAAAGCAAAAAGTTGTGATTTGATGTTAATGCCTTAACCTACTGCAACAGAGAGAGTCAGAAGTCAATGTTTCTTTTTCTTTTTCTTTTCTTATCCTCCCTCACTTCTTCATCAGCTAAACACTATGGTTAAATACGAAAGATTTACTGTAACTAAGTCCCTTATAATTAACAGA
The DNA here is from genome assembly GCA_009733165.1 of Naja naja. Lineage (NCBI taxonomy): Eukaryota > Metazoa > Chordata > Lepidosauria > Squamata > Elapidae > Naja > Naja naja. The sequence continues at coordinate 20,481 of SOZL01000365.1, read as the reverse complement.
CTTTTATTTGTGGAGCTCCAAAGACAGAAGATGTAATACATCTGTAGGCTGAATGTCAATTGCAGAAGGAAGACAGAATTGAATTGAATTGAATTTATTGGACTTGTATGCCGCCCTCTCTCCCTAGGGACTCATGGAGGCTCACAATAAAAATACACAATACAAAATAAATTAATTAAAATTCAATTAAATCCCAAGCCCAATAAAAATTAAAAACCAGTAAACTTAATTAAAATACAATTTAAAAACCCACCCCACTTCACTTCAGTCCAGGCTGGCCTGCTGAAAAACCACGTCTTCAGGTCGCAACGAAGGATCAGAGGTCAGGGGCCAACCGCAGCCCCAAGGGGAACTGATTCCACAGGGTGGGTGCTCCCACAGAGAATTCCCTACCCCTGGGTGCTGCCAGCCAACACTGTCTAGCCGACGGCACCCCAAGGAGGCCCTCACTGTGGGAGTATACATGGTGATGGGAAATTGATGCTGGCAGGAGATGTTCCCAAGTACCTCAGACCCAAGCCATGTAGGACTTTGTATGTTAACACCAACACCTTGAATCTCACCTGGAGGACAACCAGCAACCAATGTAGCTCGCACAGGATGGGTGTAATATGGGAATATTGGGATACTCCCATCACAACCTGTGAGGTTGCATTCTGTAGCAGCTGAAGCCTCCGAGTGGTCGGCAAGGGCAGTCCCATGTAGAGAGCATTGCAGTAGTCGATTCGGGAAGTAACGAGTGCATGGGTAACCGTCTGTAAGGTATCTCGGTCCAGATAGGGGCACAACTGGAGCACCAGGCGAACCTGGGCAAATGCCCCCCTGGTCACAGCCCCCACCTACTCCTCCAAACTGAGTGGTGTATCCAGGAGGACACCCAAGTTGCAAACCCTAACCATGGTGGTCAACACCTCTCCCCCCATTACCAATTATGGAACCTCCTGGATCATCCGAGATGCTGGTACGTACAGCCACTCAGTCTTGGCCAGGTTGAGCCGAGCCTGTTCCTTCCCATCCAGATCCGCACCGCATCCAGACAACAGGACATCACAGTGAGGGCATCACTCATTTGGTTCAGGCTGGAGATGAAAAGCTGGGTATCATCCACATATTGATGATACCTCACCCCAAAACCACAGATTATCTCACCCAGTGGCTTCATATACAGGAGGCTTAAACAGGAGGGTCAAGAGGACCGACCCCTGGGGCACCCTGCAAGCCTCTGGCTTGACCTCTGCCCCCTGCCAACATTGATTGCGAATGCCCTGAGAGGTAGGAGGAGAACCACTGTGAAACGGTGCCTCCCACCCCAACCCCCGAGCTGCAATAAGATACCATGATCGATGGGATGAAAAGCCACCAAGAGATCTAATAGGACTAGGACAGAGGAAAAAACCCTGTCCCGGGCCCTCCAGAGATCATCCACCAGCACGACCAATGCTGTCTCCATGCTGTACCCAGGCCGGAAGCCTGATTGGTATGGATCTAGGTAATTGGCTTCATCCAGGAACCCCGGAAGCTGCCGAGCCATCACGCTCTCAACAACCTTTGCCATGAAGTGAAGGTTGGAGACAGGATGAAAGTTATTCAAAACGGCTGGGTCCAAGGCAGGCTTCTTAAGGAGGGGTTTCACCACCGCCTCCTTCAAGGCAGTGGGAAAGGATCCCTCCTGCAGCAAAGCGTTGACCACTGCCTGGAGCCAGCTGCGTGTAACTTCCCGGGTGGCATAAACCAGCCAGGAGGGACACGGGTCCAGTAAATACGTGGTGGAACTCAGCCTCCCATGATCCTGTCCACTTCATCTAAGGACACAGGCTCATACTCATCCCAGTTGGTATTAGCCAGACTCACTGCTACTCCTTCATCCGACTCCTGCCAGTCGGAGTCCAAGCCGGCCTGAATCTGAGCGATCTTATCCAGCAGATGCTGAGTAAACTCCTTGGCCCTTCCTTGCAAAAGGTCCTCCCTCACCTCCTGATGAAGGAGGGAACGGGCGACCCTAAACAAGGCGGCCAGGCGATCATCTGCGGATGCAATGAGAGCGGAGAAGTAAGCATGCTTCACTGCCCCCATCGCCATCAGATAAGTCCTAGTATAGGCTAGTAGCTGGGCACAGTCAGACTCGGACTGACTGGATCTCCAACTGCTCTCAAGGCCCCTGCTACGATGCTTCATCTCCCAGATCTCCATCGAAAACCAAGGAGCTAACCGGGATCTGTGACAGGTTAGGGTCCACAATGGGACAACACAGTCGAGAGTCTCTGAGGCTGCCCGCTGCCAGGCATCCACCAAGGTCTCGGCCGAGTTGTGCATAAGGGAAGTGGGAAACAACCCAAGTGCCGTCTGAAATCCCTCAGGGTCCATCAGGTGCCTGGGGTGGAACCATCTAGTCGGCTCCACCTCCCAGCGATGTGGGGCAGCCTTCTGGAAGACTAGCCACAGAAGATAATGATTGGTCCATGACAGGGGTTGAATAGTTGGTGAACCCCCACCAAGATCATTACACCACTGTCCAGAGATGAAAATCAGGTCAAGTGTGTTCCCCCCCAATGAGTCGGGCCCTGAATTATTTGGGTCAGGTCCATAGCTGCCATGGAAGCCATGAACTCCCAGTTCATGGAAGCCATGAACTCCCTACTCAAACTTGACGTCCCACCCAGGGAGGGCAGATTGAAATCTCCCAAAACTAAAACTTTGGGAAACTCCACTGCCACTCCCGAGAGAATGTCAAGCAGCTCGGGCAGGGCCGTTGACACACAGCTGGGAGAAAGGTACATGAGCAACAGACCCAGCTGACCACCAAGGTGGAGAGACTCACACCTGCCCATCTGCAGGACAGCGACCTCCCTTGGACACAAGGTCTCCCTAATAACTACAGCCACCACCCCCCTACACTGGGCTTGAGGTTGGTGAAGCACCCGGAAACCTGGGGGACATAATTCACACAGAAGGACCCCTTCCTCTGGCCCCAACCAGATCTCCGTGATGCAAGCCAGGTCTGCGGCTTCCTCCTCAATCAATTCATAGAGGAGGGGGGCTTTATTCACCATGGACCTGGCATTCACATAAACCAACCTAAGCCCAGGGACCTCACTTCCCGTATCCCCGGGGGAGTTGGCAGAAACAGGAGGGTCAGAGCACAACACCACTCGACGATAGCGGGTGCACGCTCCCAAGCCACGATACGGCCCTCCATTTCTCCATCTCCTGCCATACCCAATCGCCCTGGGGATTGCAATCCCCACCCTGTTCCCCAAGATCCCAGAATCCCACCCACCCACCCACCCCACGCCGCGACCCTCTCCTGACCTGGATTGAACTTGGGGCTCATTCGGCGGAACCCCCCCAAGTTCCTGCCCGAACCTACAACCTGCCCCACTCCCTAACCCCTTTAAACCTTTAATTAAAAATGCGAAAAGCCTCCCTTACAACCCGTTTAAAATTAAACTCCAAGCCAAACATGGCTTGGATGCAGCTGGCAGCTCACAGTTCACACTGGCAACCAGTTCACAGTTCAACCAGTTCACAGAGAGATGAGAGTCTTGGACTGCACATTAGACAAACAACCTATTGGGAGACTTACGTTAAAGCAACATATTTCCTGTGCAGTCAGAATTCAGACATTTATATAGAATCCAGACCTTTATTGGAACAAAGCAGTTCAGTTCAAATCTACATGAGTCTGATTGCAGTAAATTATTGGAGTAATAGAGAAATGGTATTTTTATTCTTTTTCTTTCTTGTATTTCATGTTTATATATTATGTTGTTAATGTTCTGTGTTTAAAATTCTGTTTCTTGATATTGCCTAACAGCTAATCAACAATAATCTCTTTAATTTGCTCATCAAAACAATGTTGGATTTATTAAAAGCTAATATTTTGGACTTGATTTGACCCTAAGTATAACATAACATTCTTCATTGCTTTTTCAGATCAGTTATGAAACTTCTTCAGAGGCTTTAAGTGATAAAGTCAATTCCCTTTTTCAACGAGTTACTCCCCAAAAAAGGATTCCAGTACCCAGCAATTGTCCAACTTCTTCTCCACTTCAGATGGACCTTGATTGGTGTCTTTGCTTCAGACACAGAAAATGGAGAGAAGTTCATGAGAATGTTTACTCCTATGCTTATCAGGAATGGGATTTGTATTGTTATATCACAACAATTCTCAACAACGGAACATACAGCAGCCCTCAGGGAGGCCCTCTCCAAGTGGAGACAAGTCCATGTCTTTGTTCACTTCATGGAAATTGATTCCATTGTGGACAGAATTCTTCCTTTCCATTTAACATTTGAGAATCTGTTAGGACCCACTAAAGGGAAAGTCTGGATCCTCACAAATTTTGTACGGTATGAAATAAATGAGGACGGACTTCTCAAATATATCCATAGTATTTGGAACTTTAGCTATCTGGCAAAAAAAAAGGCCAGTGGATGATGGCTTTGAACCCTATTTCTTTGTGGAAGATGAATTTATAAATCATTATTTCCGCTGTTTTCTTTCCAAGGACATCCGTTCTGTCAAAGGCCGCAGAAGATGCACCCAGAAAGCCCCAGTGGAGACCCAGTGGAAAAGGAACAGGATCCGGATCGAAAATGACCCCCATTCATACAGTATCATTCAGAATCTGGCCCAGGCCATGAATGCTGCCTATTCCTCCAGAAAGAGGAGGAGAAGGAAGGAGGGCGAAGAGAGGTTGGGGCCTCGAAGGCTGCAGCCGTGGCAGGTATGGGGTCCCAATAGGGGTCCATTCATCTTGGTTCCTTTGGAGAAGGAGCCCAAAGGAGAAGGAGGGGAATCGTCTCAATCTGCTTGTCAAGCGCAGGGAAATCATGAAGTCCAGGCAGTTCAAATGAACATAAAGGTTCACCCCAGGCTCATGCTGTCCACAAGAATCAGAACCACCAACAGTCAAGGCAAACAGGCAGTAGACAAGGGTTCACAGAATTATGGGGGGGCTGGACCCAGATCTCCTGCGGGTGGGACTCAAGACTAATGGTGCCTTTGACCCCCTCACTCAGGCTCAGTCTGGTCATCCCCTACCCTACTTGTGCTACAAAAGATCTGCAGATTTGGCCAATCTAATTGTTCAGGGGGAAGAAAGAATAGATAGCAGGAAAGACAATTTTGGATATTAAACATGGCTAGTGCTAAAAGGCTGTGTACATAAATAAATTCCTGCATGTATGGTTTATAAATATGATCACATAATTTTACCATTAGGAATTTGTAAGAGCCCCTGAGATCATCCAGCCCAACCCCTCCTCTCTGCAGGAATCCCAGTTAAAGCTTCTCTTACTGTTGGCTGCTCAGTCTTTGCATTCAGACAATCCATGAAGAGCAGACTGAACTGCTCTGCTTCACTGGGTCAGCTCTAAAACAGCTCATCCTTTTAGGATATTTTTCCCTTCATTCATCTAAAATCTTCTCTCTTGTAACTGAATTCACATTTCCCTGATTGACACTCTGGAATAATAGTGAGCAGATCTTGTGCTCCTCATGTGTAACGTGTGCCAGTGGTGGGAAGAGGGCTGCATCCTCCCTTCTCCAACTGAGAGATTGTGTCATTTTCATTGTGGCATTTTCACAAACATAAATATTCAAAAAGTTAAAATACAAGTTTTGGAAAATAAAACTATTACAAAGACAAGACAAAACAATTTTTAATTGTGCATTAAAAACAGACAAAACATGCATATTGTCCCCCCAGTTGAATACAATACAGCAATAATAGTTTCTCCCCCTTGCAAAATAGGCTCACAATTATAAACTACACATCTATTTGCAATTATCTGACTTGTCATCTATCTGCTGTATATAAAAAACTTAGTTAACAGGCAATCCAACTATAAAATTAAATTTCAAAACTTCAAAATTGTTTGTTATCTGCTATTCTATTTAACACAGAGAAAATTTACAGGGGCTTCTTATCTACCACAGACAACCACAATCATTACCTCTGATCCATCCAGAATCTGTCCAGGGTTAAACAACGTTTTTTGATTCTTAATAATAATGCAGTTCTTTAAAATTTCAACTAGGATCTTTCCCAACAATTGCTTTCCATTCCCCAAAGTCATAGGACCTCCTGTAAATTGCAACACGATGCCTCTTAAGACCTGTTTTCCAGTTAAATGTGACAAGTCCATTCCCCCATTTCCTTCAATCTTCTGGAAAGAATCCATTTCATCCGTCATCGGTTCTGTCCACTGTGAGTCTTCAGGGTCCATGGCCTCTCCAGCAGGGGTGGGATTCAAATTTCTTAACAACTGGTTCTGTGGGCGTGGCCTAATTTGGGGATGAGGCTTGGTGGTCATCTGACTGAGGGGGAAGTAGCTTGCTGACTGGGCTTGGATAGGTTGTCAGAACCAATTCCAAAAAGAAGGAAGGAAAAAAAATGAAGGCCAATAACAAAAAATAAAAATAAAAATTAGTGTTATAAAAGGAGAGAACAATCCTTTTAACAAGAAAAAGGAAAAAGAATAGTAAAGGGAAAAAAGGGGGTTCAATTACATATCAATAATACATCAATAATTTGAAAAAGGCAAAAATTTAAAACTTGAATTTAAAAGGAAAAAGATAAAAAGGTCCAATAATTAACTATCTTGTTTCCAATGCAGAGTAAAAAAAAACCAACTCTCAAAAGAAAAAGGCTAAGAGTTAAAAATAGGAAGGTATCAATAAAAAAGGATAAAAATAGTAAAGTAGTAGAATTCCCTTTAGGAATAACAAAATATATTTTAGGGGCTCCAATTATAAAAATTAAATTCCAAACAATAAAAAGCCTTAGCAGGAAGCAATATCACTCTTTATTCCATTGCCACTATGCAGAATCCAGAGCTTAACTAGTGAAAGCGGGAAGATAGCAGCTCCTCTGTTTTTGCCTCTCGAAGAAATCCAATTCTTTTATTTGAAAAAGCTCTCCAAGGTCACTTTACTCTTCAGTTCCAAACTGAAGGCTCAAAGATATTCCAAAAGCACCTATCCGGCACTTTCTAATCAACGGAGCCTTGGATACAGTCCTTGCAAGTGTGTATGTTTATATAAGATAACAGGTCTCTAGTAACAATATTGTATCTCACAACCAACTTTCACTTCCTTGCCAAGTGACTTCCAAAATGTATCACTTCCTGTCTTATTCAAAACAAGAAGGACAGTAAAAATCTGGTGGCCATTTCTTATATGCAAAAATAAAAAGTAACCAGATCAAAATAACCAAATTACATTAGAGCCCCTGGTGCCAAAAAGGAAAAAGAGACAAGATTCAATAAAATATAAAAGGTATTCAAGGACTCCCAAGAGGAAAAAGTAAAAGAAAGTCTTTAAAGCCATAAAAAGAAAGAAGAAACAAAACTCTTTACTTTCAAACACAATCTCTTCCGCCTATTCCATATCACTCTCAATTTCACACCATTAGAGTTGCTAGGGTGTTCCCAAAGGGTTAAAAACAAGATGATCTCACCGACCGACAAACTTCTTCCGATCTCATTCCTCCGGAGCTGTCACAGCTTCTTCAGCCCGATGGCTGCCTCAGCGCGCCGGGTAAAGGGGCTGTCCTGGATCAACCAGGGACTTTGCGACATCCCTGGGATCAACAGGAGGCGCCCCAACTTTCACCAACCCTACGAGTCAGTTTAGATCCCGAGGGACCATCCCGAAGCGGCAGTATCAGAGGTAATCTCAGGAGTCAAGATCACCTCCGTCATGGCGACTCCAGCTCCGCCCATCTCTGTTATTTTATCAAACTTTTAAAATAAAGCTTCAGTTTAAAGAATTTATATTCTTTAAATCACATCAAATTAGCTTACTCTAAGATTGTATTAATTGCCACATTAATGACAATGTAGAAAAATTGATGACCAATGGCAAAGTGTTATCCATCACCTTCAGGTTTCATAGAAGAGATTTAAAAAGATTTAAAATTATTTGAGTATCATTTTGAAGACAGTTTTTATCCACTTAGTCATCACACCATCCCTCAGGTCTCTAATCACATCACAAAATGGTTTGTTTCACTTATAAAGCTAATGGCAGTATTTGTATCCTGATTAAGCCTATTTGGAGATTAGACAATTGTAGAAGAAAGATTTAATGTGGGATAAGAAACCAAGTTTTCTCCTCTTCAAATTCCTGGATGTTTCCATTCTAGTTTAATCTCTTTCTGGAGAAGAATGAATTTTGGAATATTTCTGATGTGAAACTTTACTCGGACCAAAATGGAGAGATAACAGCAGATCTGGTGACCTTGGTCTACTTGGTTTTTCCCAAGGAGGATTTCAGGAAAGAGATTCTGGCATATTTTAAAAGACAGAGATTTTTTGTCAAACACAATGCTCTTTCATGGCTAAAGTTGCTCAATAAGGTGGGAGAAATTTTGGTGTCTTTTCTCTGTTTTCCAAAGCCTAATGTCCCATTTCCAGTCGCCAAGCCTAGAGTCTCCAGGGTGGTTGGCCTTCCATGCCAGTTGGGGTCTTCTAATGGAAGTTCTTCAAGAGACAGGACCTCAGTGGAGTGGCTTTGCAATGAAATCTTTCAAGATCTTCCTGGTCAAAGTTTTCTTTCTTCATCACACTTTAATTTTATATTAAAAAATCTAATGGAATGAAAGTTTCCTAAATCTTTTACAATGAACTTTATTCTCAGTTTTAATATGACTACATCATCATATTTAAATCTTTTTTCAATTCCATCGCTGTAGACTTTATTAAACAGAAAGTACTTTACTGTAATGTTAAAATACAAAAGCAAAAGGGAGGAACTAAATGAAGGATCTGCCAGTTGTTCTACCTCCTGCATCTGTTTAAAGCAGTCAGAGATTTCTTATTTACCTCAGTGAAGACCAGAGGCTACTGGGCTGATGTCCATTTCTCCCTCCATTTTCCATGGATGGAGAGACCTAACATATTTTCTTTGCCATTCCTATTTTTTCTCCTTAGTCCCTGCCTCAGTCCAAATGTGTGGAAAGTTGTCATGCTGGATTTGTCAAGAGGGCTCGAGAAGGAGAGCCAGTTTGCTGCTACGACTGTGTTCCTTGTCCGGAGGGACCTTCTCCACTCAGGAAGGTGGGTGACACCAGAGGAAAGGAAGGTGGAACTGGATCCATCCAGAACATTGTCATGAAAGTTCAAGTTAAAAGACAGATTGAAGCTTGCTTGTGTTTTTTTTAACCTACATAATTTCTGATCTAAAAGGAAGTAAATCAAAAGATTTTGAAGGAGGAGCTGGAAAGAGATGGGAGGAGGGGGTGACAGACTGGGCAAACTTTACTAACAGCAGAGGAAATATCTCTTCTGCTTTTTAGTTCGTATAGGTGCTGCTAAGTTTACCTTTCTAGGAACACCTGAGTTCTTTGGAACTTGATGCATTGTTTTAGGTCCACCTTCTGAAAGACCTTGCAATTCCCTGTTTATTGGCCTCCCCTTGAGGATACCTGAGAAGGTGTCCCTCGTCCATAATGTGGTGCTGTGGATAGTTATGGGGTGAACTCATTACACAAATAGTCTGCCAGTCATCTAGATGAATCAATCAATCAATCAGAATAGAGCTGGAAGGGACCTTAGAGGTCTTCTAGTCCAGCCCCTGATCAAGCAGAAGAAACTATACCATTTTCAAGCAAGTAATTGTTCTCACTGATAGGAAATTTCTTCTTAATTCCAGATTGTTTCCAGATGTTACAGGATAGTGTAGGTATCCTCCAAGTTCAGTGTATTAACTGCCAGGTGGCAAGACTCAGGATGTTTGCCTAAAAAGATTATATGATTCATTTTTAACCTCCAATAACGTAGGTTCCTATGAAGATTATCCACATTACACTGGAAAGAATTACCATCCTAGAACTTCCCTCAAATTCATATACCTAGCTACATTATTTTTAAAAATTATATCCTTCTTATGCTCTTTTTAATTAAGAAATACTTTTGGAAAATGCCCAAGGTATCATCTGTTATCAAAAGAAGATATTTCTTGTAAGATAAAAGCACAAAATATTAAAGTAATATTCCCTTTCCTTTCTCAGATACAGAAAAATGCACTGAGTGTCCAGATGATAAATATCCAAATAAGAACAGAATCCAATGTATCCCCAAAGTTATAACCTTCCTGTCTTATGAAGAACTTCTTGGCATCATCCTGGTCTCTTTTGCCCTGCTCTTCTTCCTAACCACAGGCCTTGTTTTAATCACCTTCATTAAGTACCAAGAAACTCCCTTGTCAAAGCCAACAACCGGGACCTCTCCTACGTCCTCCTGGTCTCCCTCCTGCTTTGCTTCTTGTCTTCTTCTTTCTTCATTGGTCAACCAAGGAAAGCCACCTGCCTTCTCCGACAAATGGTCTTCAGCCTCATCTTCTCAGTTGCCATTTCTTCTCTCTTGGCCAAAACCATCATGGTGGTGCTGGCTTTCCTGCCACAAAACCAGGAAACCGAGCGAAGAGATGGTTGGGGAAGAGCTTGGCCAACTCCATCATCCTTTCTTGTTCTGCTGTCCAAATTCTCATCTGCTCCATCTGGCTGGGAGTTTCTCCCCTTTCCTGACTCTGACCTCCACTCCCAGTCTGGAGAGATCATCCTGCAATGCAACGAAGGGGCCGTTGTCATGTTCTACGTCACCCTCAGCTACATGGGCTTCCTGGCTGCCATCTGCTTCACAGTGGCTTTCCTGGCCAGGAATTTGCCTGGGGCCTTCAACGAAGCCAAGCTGATCACCTTCAGCATGCTGGTCTTCTGCAGTGTCTGGGTGACTTTTGTGCCCACCTACCTGAGCACCAAAGGGAAATACATGGTGGCTGTGCAGGTCTTCTCCATCCTGGCCTCCAGTGCTGGTCTGCTGGGATGCATCTTCATCCCCAAGTGCTACATTATCCTTCTGAAGCCAGACCTCAACACAAAGGAGCAGCTTACGACCAGAAGAAATGTAGAGAATTGAGACAGAGGAATTTCAGCTCCAGTCTATTTTCCATACATGAGTGGGGCAATGATTTTTATTCAAATAAATAGTGTCTGGAAGAATGTGAGGAAACCCATTTCTTGGAGGAATGAAAATGTATTACCAAGATAGAAATAAAGTGTTAATGCACATGCAACCTTTTATTTCAACAATATCTTTCTTGAGGGTGGTAACATTAGGTGGGCATAAAGGTACCTTGAGGTGTGCTAATTATGAATATTCTCAGTTATATCATCTATTAGATATTCATATTGTTGGTTATCATTTTGTTCTCCTTTCTCCAAATGTATAACTGTGCATGTATTCTTTTGTTTGTGGGCATCTGTCCTGCCATTTTCTAGAGGGAAATTCCTCCAGCAGAGACTGAGTAAAGAATTCTACCAGTCAGCTTTGATTACTGGGGTTTTTGGGTCCTGCATTTGATTCCACAGAAACTGGTGTCAGGAGTGGGATTCACAATCTTCCATCTGCCACCAGGGACAACAGCTAGGCACCCTTATAGGGTGAGAGTTGTGAGGTTGATCCCAAGTTCCTTCCAGATGCCACATAAAGGCTCCATTTAGGACTGTGTGTGTGAGGCCACAACCTGTGTCTGAAGGTCTGTAGTGGTGGGGAGCTTTGATGAGTCTATATGGTGCCTTCTATCGCAATTCTCAGCCACGTTGGCCCTGCTGTGACCTCAGCCGAGAGATGGCTGGAGGGCTCCAAGAACCGGGGGATTTGGCTTTGGAGGGGCTGTGAGACCTTCCTGGGTCAAAGAACGGAGACTGGCTGGAAGCTCTGTCCAAACTCCCTTTTCCTTTGTCTGTATGGAGGAATTGATCCCAGGTAGGGAGGAAAGTGGATGATGGGGCTCAGGCAGACTCTGATTGCAGAAGGAAACTTTCCCCAAAGACAGAGAAACCTGCTGTGGCCCAGGGCTGGGAGGGGTCCGATGCCCCACTGGAGCCCCACAGGCTGAGGAAGAAAGGGAGGTTGTGAAATTGGAGGGATCCTGGAAATTCCTTTCTTCCGGTGGGAAGAGAAACAGCCCAGATGTGAATCCGAGGACCACAGTAACCAGTGCAGGGAAGGAAGAGGGAGGCCGGCCAGGAACAGCCTCCAATTCCAGAGACAGACAGAGATCAGACGGATCATGATCTGAAGGGGAAACAAGAGAATCTGTGGGAGAACAGCAAGTGAGAGATTTGTCCAGTCTGGGGGTCTTGCAGGGGATCCACAGGGGCTCCAGCTGGCTTTGGAAACCCCAGTGGGGAGCTCCATGTCTGGCTGAATATTTGAAGCCTGGACAGAATCAAACTCAGTGGTCATCTTGTGCCGAGGGAAGTGGACAGATACCCCAGAGGCCTTTCTGGAGAGGAGAGGGGTCATGGTGGGGCTCCTCTTGGCTTGAGATGGCTGGAGTCTGTCTGGGTGCCAATGGAAACATTCAAAGTCCCCTCTGCCCTCCAGCCCTTCCCTGGATCTGCTGGCCAGTCTGACTTCCACAGAGAGGAGGGTGGACATTCTTTTCTTAAAATCTCCCCATGAATTAAAAACGAGAATTTTACAATTTTTTTTTTAAAGTTAGAAGATGAAAATTAGAAAGAAATCCCTTTTTTCCAGTCCATCTGAGAGTGTCCCGAGGAGTCCTAAGGAGGCTTTCCCTGACCTCACCAGAGCAATGGGGAAAGTGAGGCACAGAGTCGGGAAACCCTATGTGGGGTCCATGAGGACATCCAGACCTTCCCCATTTCCCACCAGCTGCAGGAGGAGAAGCAGTGTCTCTTCCGGTCTCCTCCTCCTCCTCCATGATGGCCCTGGAGATGCTCCCAGGTCCTTCCTGCCCCCTTTGCTCTGGGATTCCTTCCTGGGGATCCCAAGGAGCCTCTGATCTCTCCTGGCCACCATGGGATCGAGTGGAAAGCATCCCCCGAGGAGAGAGATCCCTGCATTGGCCATGATGGGGGCTCAGAGGGGCGGGAGACCCCATTCTGGACAGGGAAGAGTGATGGCTGGAGGGAGGAGCGAAGGGATCCATGGGGGCCAAAGCGGAGGCTCCTTCTCTCCATGGAGGCTCAGGCACAACCACCCCTCCCCCACATTTCCTGGGCTGCTCCCTCACCAGCCCCCAGGAAGGTCAAGAATGACCCCAGGATTTCAGGAGTTGGTACGTTCCAACAACTCTCTGCCTACCCAGCATCCCCTGTCTAAGTGGATCAGCCCAAGAAGCAGCAAAACTGCCAGCTAATAAAAACAAACCTGGTTGCCATGACGACATTTCCATGCCTCCATCTTGACTTCAGAATAGAATAGAGAATAGAATTTAGAATAGAGAATAGAGAATAGTGTATAGAGAATAGAAAAGAATAAGAATAGAATAGGATAGAACAGAATAGAAAAGAATAAGAATAGAATAGAGTAGAAAAGAAAAGAAAGAAAAGAAAGAATAGAATAGAATAGAATAGAATACAAAAGTAAAGTAAAGAATAAGAATAGAATAGAAATAAGAATAGAATAAAATAGAATAGAATAGATATTGGAATGAAGAATAAAATAGACTAGAATGGAATAGAAAAGAATAAGAATAGATTAGAATAGATTAGAATAGATTAGAATAGAATAGAATAGAATAGAATAGAGTAGAAAAGAAAGAATAAGAATAGAATAGAATAGAAGAATAGAATAAAATAGAATAGAATAGAACATAAAATAGAATATAGAATAGAATGTAGAATAAGAATAGAAGGACAGGATAGGATAACTTTATTGTCACTTTAAATGTACACTAATCGGCATACATTAAAATGACATTTCCCTGCATACAGCTCTCAAAGGTTTGCCATCTCCAATATATACTACATAAACATGGCTAAATAAATAAATAAAATAAAATGTTATGTATATTCCCACATACACACCTATATTATATGACACAGAGAAACCACACAGTCTAGTTCGCATGTCTACATGGACATGGCAAGAGAAACGGAGCCTGAGTGTGCCAGGAGGAGGGCATTGGGAATGAAGCCCTTGCAGATCCTGCTGGAAACCCTTGGGATCCCCCCTTCCCAGAGGGGAGCAATGGTGGGTGTGTGGGGTCTCCAACAAGGCTTTAAGCTTATAGTGCTTATAAGCGATATACAACCTCTTTGGCCACAGTCATTAAGTGAGACTGGCTTCTAAGGTGGTCCTAAAACGGCGACCCCTGAGAAGTTCAGCTGGGGATCTATTTGTGGTGGCACAGGGGGTTGTGTGCTGTGTCAGAAGGTACCTAGAGAGTCTGGAGTGCCACTCTGTAGGCCCCAGCCTCCTCAGGGTATCTTTGGCTGATCTGATCACTCTTTTAGCCAGGCCATTGCTAGGTGGGTGAAAAGGAGCTGTTAGAGCATGCTGGATTCCCAGATTCGCTAGGAAAATCTCAAATTTGCAGGAAGCAAACTGGGGGCCATTATCAGACGCGATGGTGTCTGGAAGGCCGTGGGTGGCAAACATTCGTGACACAGTGCCTTAATTGCAGCTTCTGAAGTGGTGGAGGTCATTAGAGCTAACTTACCCATTTTAAAAAGCAGTCAATGGCCACTGGGAATGTTTTTCCATAGAAAGGGCTGGCCAGATCAATATGCAACTTGGACCATGGGGCCCCTGAATCCTCCCATTTCTCTGGGGTGGCTGCGGGTGGAGATGATCTGGTGGCTTGGCATGGCTGGCACGTGTTCACCCAGCTAGTAATTTGAGCGTCCATGCCTGGCCACCATGCACAACTGAGCTAAAGCCTTCATCCTGGCATTGTCAGGACCTCCAGGACTGAAGACTGCAATTGTGCAGGAATAGCTACCCTGGTTCCCCAAAGTAGGCAGCCTTGCAAGGAGGAAAGTTCTTGCTGCCTCATTTTAAAAGGTACAAACTCAGGCGAGTAAGGGGCTTTAGGCCACCCCCTTCCCACCCAGTCAAGGACTTGGGAAATTACCTTTTCCTTGGCAGAGTGGGAGCGATATCAGAAGCGGTGATGGGCAGCTTGAGTTCACTGATGAGCAGCACAGCATTGACTGGTGCAGGATCTTCTACTGGAGTAGGTGAGGGACAGTGACTGAGAGTGTCAGCATGGCTTAGACATTTGCCTGCTCGATGAATCAGGGTAAAGGAATATGCAGCCAGAAGTACAGTCCACCTGGTCATTCTTGGAGACAAAATCTGTGGCGTATGCTTGTTGCCAGCTAAGATGCCCAAAAGAGGCTTGTGATCTGTAATTAACTCGAAATGGTGGCCATAAAGAAACTCATGAATTTTTTTTACAGAAGCAACTGCAGCCAAAGCCTCTTTATCAATTTGAATTGTGTTCTGCAGAAGATAATGTTCTGGAGAAAAAGGCAATGGGTGCCTCAAAACCCTTAGGTAGTCTGTGACTTAAAACGGATCCTATGCCAAAAGGTGGAGCATCTGCAGCTAAGACTAAAGGCAATTTTTTGTGGAATTGAACCAGAACAGCATCAGACGTAAGTAAGGAGTTGACTGCTTTGAAAGCATTGGCCTCCCTAGGTCCCCAATGCCACTGTGCTTGTTTGTCAGAGTCTATGTAGAGGTTCTGCAATGGAAGCCTTACAGGGCAAAAACAAGGCAGAAGTTAAGGAGGCCTAAGAAAGATTGAAGCTCAGTCTTAGTAGTAGGAGTGGGGCATCCTGAATAGCCTGAACTTTGGATTCAATTGGATGAATTCCTGAGGCATCGACTTTGTAACCTAGAAATGCAACCTGTGAAGTGACAATAGCACCCTTTTCTTTTCAATTGAAGACCAGCCTTTCTGAAACAGTCAAGAACACCTCTGACTCTCTGTAGTAATTGAGGCTTCTCAGCAGCAGATATTAAAATGTCAACAAAATAGGGTGTTGCGCCAGGTACCCCATGAAGCAGTCTTTCCATTAACGATTGGAAAATTCCTGGGGCCACACTAACCCCGTATTGGAGACGCTTACACTTAAAAGTGCCTCTATGAGTCACAATGGTTTGAAGTTCAGCAGCTGTGTCATCAACACAACAGGAAGCTGTTGATAAGAGGGAGGAGTGAAGGGATCCATGGGGGCCAAAGTGGATATTTCAATGAAAATCAGAAAAGGAAGGACCAACTGGAGAGGTGAGAAAGATTAAGAAGCAGCGGTAGGCTGCTACTGGTTAGGGTTAGGGTTGTATCTATCTCTATCTATACCTATTTATATCTAAACCCCCCCCTCATATGAGAGGGCTAATTTCTGTCTGTTCTTCATAATTTACAGAAATTCAATGCTATTTCAAGACGTGGTCGAGGAACAAGTTGCAATAAAAGGAGAACTAGAACAACTGTGAAGGGAGAACCTCAGCCTGACAGAGGAGAAAGCCAAACTTGATGGTAGGAAATGCGACTTCAGCAATAACAAAGTGGTCGATGTCTGGAAGACTCTAACTGACTCTGTGGTTTCTTCCCCAAATCCCAAAAACTTTAACCTTAGACTGTCTACTATTGACCTCACCCCTTTCCTAAGAGGCCTGTAGGGGGCATGCATAAGCGCACCAATGTGCCTACCATCCCTGTCCTACTGTTTGTTTTTATTTTTCTTATAATATCCATCTCATGTATTCATAACTATGTTTATACTTATACCTGTTATCCTGTAAGCAATTGACAAATCAAATAAATAACAGGGAATGACTGAGAAGGTGAGGAACGTTTAGACAGCAGCAGCCCTGACTAAGTGAGGTCTAGGCAAATTATTTCTTTAAACGGCTTAGAACCTGACTTCCTAAACCAATGAGATCCCGTCCAGCCACTTCTGGAATAATGAAAACCATCCCCAAAATACCAGAGAGAAATTCATGAATGCCTGGCTCTGAGTCCTACGTCTACACACCTAGGAGAAGGGGTTTTTCCAAAGATACCTATGGCAAAGGCCCCCCTTCCCCCTCCCAGACTGCCCCAAAATGGTGGAATGTTTTCAGGGTGAGACTTTCCTGACATCAAAGCTCTTGCCATTTTTGTTAAGTAAGACTTTTGGTTGTTTATTGGGATCCACGTCTCCCCTTCTGATTCTTCCAGAGCCACAAAGAGAGCAATTGAATGATTTAAGTGTCAGGAGTAAAACCAGCTTCCAAACATCCCTGCTAATTAGAGGTGATAGACCGTGCTTTTCTCTGCTGTCAACTTTGATTAAAATAAAACCCGAAAGTAATCTAAGAAACATCTTTTTCTTTACAAAAAATAATAAAACCTAAACGAACTACATACCAGCAGCTTAATCTCACACCAAGGCATATACAGAAAAACAAAACAAAGGAAGTTACAGGAAGTGAAGTAAAAACTTTTTGAAGTATGCTAATAAAGCAGAAATCACAAGACTGTCTTATCTCATTACTATGGAGACAAGATAACAAATGTGCTAGCTAGCAGACACCTGCCTGGAAATATTAGTTTAGGAGCTTGGCAGACAAATCAAAAATAACATAGTGACATTAAGAATGACTATTGTCCCACATTGGCCAAACCCCTTGCCAAGGCCAGACAAGGAATAGTGGATCGAACGGATCAAGGAGAGATTCAACCTGGTAATAAGGAGGAATTTCCTGACAGGGAGAACCATCAACCCATGGAACAACAGAAGTTGCCTTCGAAGTTGTGGGAGCTTCATCCCTGGAAGTTTTCAGGAAGAGACTGAACTGCCACCTGTCAGAAACTGTGTAGGGTCTCCTGCTTGGGCAGGGAGGGGGTCAGACTAGATGATCTCCAAGGCCACTTCCAACTCTGTTATCCTGTTGTCATTCATCTTCCCATCTTCTCTGCTTGAAGGTTTCCTTCTGGGCCCTTTGAGCTGCCCCTCCCCATCACCCCATTGTGTGCAGCTCCCTCTTTTGCAGAGAGCCACGAAAGGGCCACCGAGGCAGGTCTGTCCTTCGCCAAGATGGAAGTGGCCGACAGAGTCATCCAGGCTTCAGACCGACTATGGGTGGCAACGTCTGGAGAAGGCGAGGTTTGGGCTCCCTTGGGGAAAGAGGTAGAAGGCGACACCTGTCCACATCCAGGTGGGCCGAAATGCATCTTTTGTTAGGGTTGGGTTGGTTCCTCCCCATCCAGACATTTGCAGCCTCCAGGCACTATGTAAGCACAGGAGTGAGGAGCATTGCACGTTTTCCTAGATGCCAAATATTGAGAAAATGGGGGGCAGATAGTTGATTGGCAGCAGAGCATGGTGGATCCTCCATGGGTGGGAGGTAGAAGGGGTGACGCAGGTGGGGGCTGCGTGTTGTGGCTGCTGTCCCAAGAGAAGCAGGGGGTGTGGGGCAGGTGGGGAAGAAGGTGAAGTTCAGTGGTGTGTGTGTGTGTTGCTGGTCCGTGGCTGGTGTGGCTGTTTTGGCAAAGGGCAGCCCCTCCTTGATGGCACCTTCCATCCTCCTGCCTCTCCCAGCGGGAAACCTTCAGTCCAGGTTTGGGAAGATCCAGATCCAGAGAAGCAAAGACAGCGGGATTCACTCATTGCTCTTATTAATCCATCTTACAAAGGGTGGTTGTGTCTTGATCGCAGGTGCACAAAGGCTGACAGTTCATTTCTGGGATCAGAGATTGGCCCAGAGGCCCCCTCCCCAGCTAACTTTCATACAGCGGTGGGATTCAAACCCTGAGCCTCTCGGGTTCTAGGCTGCTTCCTTGACCACTAGGCCACCTGAGGAGGGAGAGTGAGCAACCCCTGCTCCACACAAGCTTCAGTCAGGGCTCCATGGCTTCCTGGAAGGGTCTGGCTCTGCCCAATTAGGAAAGCGCCCAGGAGTCACTTCTGATTCTGACCCAAACGGGCTTCAAAACCAACACAGAAGAATCGGAGATAAAATGTATTCTGTGTATCATTAATTGCTCTGAAGCAGCAGCAGAGATGCCAGGATTCCCCACCTGTGAAAATGGGAGCCCCGAAGACCCAAAGGGAAAGGAAAAGACCAGATCTCACTCCGGAGGGAGCCACGAAGGCATGCAAGAGAGGTCAGCCCAAGGAGGGGTGTTTCCTCAGCACCCGCAAGAAGGGCCCCATCCCCTTGGGGGAAGACCAGGCGGAGCTACTCGGCTGACAGGCAGGTGAACGGGTGATCTTTCCACTTTTCTGAGCCATTTTGGCTTGGGTTGCACTCAAAAGGGACCCCCAACCCCAATTTCCCCTGCTGACTGGGTCTCTAACTGAGAGAGCCTTCAGGGATGTCCCCCCTCTTGGTGTGAAGGGTGACGGTTCTCAAGAAGAATATGCTACAACCCTTGGAGCATCTTCCCTCTTTTCCTACCATCTCTTTCTCACAAATCTATACTTTCAGCCAAAGACAGTAGGAATAATTGCTCAAGTAATTTTGCATAACCTGTCTGGTTCTTGTTGCCAAATATTCCACTGAATGACTTTCATAGGGTTCTCTTTAGCTAGATTTATTGGGATGAATAGGAAAATACAAGAATTCCAGTCATTCAACCATTTCCCATTTGAAAACACATAGATATATTATTCTTTGACTCCTGCATATTATCTAAGTGGAAATAATTAATCTATTCTTTCAAATAAAAGGAACGTTTTCAATCCTTTAAATATTCTAATGGATTATGTCTCATGTTTTTACATTTGTTCTGGCTGTAAGCTGCTCCTTTGTGTTCAGCTCTGGCCTCTGAAGGATAATGTAGCACTTGGGAATGAAGATGCAGCCCAGCAGCCCAGCACTGGAGGCCAGAATGGAGAAGACCTGCACAGCCACCATGTATTTCCCTTTGGTGCTCATGTAGGTGGGCACAAAGGTCACCCAGACACTGCAGAAGACCAGCATGCTGAAGGTGATCAGCTTGGCTTCGTTGAAGGCCCCAGGCAGATTCCTGGCCAGGAAAGCCACGTGAAGCAGATGGCAGCCAGGAAGCCATGTAGCTGAGCGTGCCGTAGAACATGAGACGGCCCCTTCGTTGCATTGCAGGATGATCTCTCCAGGCTGGGAATGGAGGTCAGAGTCAGGGAAAGGGGGATAAACTCCTAGCCAGATGGAGCAGATGACAATTTGGACAGCAAAAAAGAAGGATGATGAGTTGGCCAAGCTCTTCCCCAACCATCTCTTCACTCGGTTTCCTGGTTTGTGGCCAGAAAAGCCAGCACCCATGATGGTTTTGGCCAAGAGAGAAGAAACAGCAACTGAGAAGATGAGGCTGAAGACTGTTTGTCGGAGAAGGCAGGTGGCTTTCCTTGGTTGACCAATGAACAGAGAAGAAGACAAGAAGCAAAGCAGGAGGGAGACCAGGAGGAGGTAAGAGAGGTCCCGGTTGTTGGCTTTGACAAGAGGAGTTTCTCGGTATTTAATGAAGATGATTATAACAAGGCCTGTGGTTAGGAAGAAGAGAAGGGCAAAAAGAGACCAGGATGATGCCCAGAAGTTCTTCATAAGACAGGAAGGTTATAACTTTGGGATACATTGGACTCTGTTGTTATTTGGGTGTTTCTCATCTGGACACTGGTGCATTTTTCTGTATCTGAGAAAGCAAAAAAGCAGCATTTCTTTAATATTTTGTGCTTTTATTTACAAGAA
>SOZL01000364.1:0-19034 GCA_009733165.1 Naja naja | reverse complement strand
TTCCAGCCAATTGTCCAACTGTCCAACTGTCCTTTATCCAAGTCAAAGCCATTTTTCAAACTAAAAAACCAATATCCAATATTCAAGGATCTTTGTGTCCTGAAATTAATCAATCTAATCTTTTAAATGGTTTAAGGGTGAAATCTTCATACATTCCTCTACCAGTTGAGTCTTATATTGTAGCTTTCAGGGGTCTTTCAGTAATAAAATTCTCATTTTTAATTATCATAACACCAAGTCTTTTCCAAACTTTGGGGATCTGTTTTTTTTCTTTTGACAGTAGATGGCACTCTTAAATCAGTTTTCACTTTATTCCTATCTTTAAGTCCTATTTTCTGAATTTTAAGATATTAATTGTTTACTCCCAATAGCTAGAAGGCAGCCACTTAATATATTAATGAGTCCACTTTTTTGAATATTCTTCTCAGGGTTATATTTTAAATTTAAAAGGATAGTTCTTACCCAGTTCCACACTGTAAACTAACTCTGCTCCTGCACTCTCCTTAAGTTGAAGCTGTCTCCGGCTGTGTGGTGGCCATTTTGGCCACCTCTTCTTCATGTCATGGCTTAGAGAGTAATAGCCAGGGCCTGGGGGCTCTACAGGGAAGTTGCGTTCTCCCCTGGAACCTCACAAGGCACCTCTCTTTTGCTTCACCACCCTTCAGGGTGGTTTTTGGCTTTCTCTGTAGCCCACGAACACACAGAAAGCCAACTCAGGGATGGAGAGCTCAGTTCCCTTGCTACTGATGTCACTGCAATGTCACTTCCGGTCTCCCCGACCTTGATGAATATAAATCACTGGGACCTGACAGACTACATCCCAGAGTACTGAAGGAGCTGGCAGATGTTATCTTTAGAACCATTGTATCATATATTTCAAAATCCTGAAGCACTGGGGAAGTACCTGAGGATTGGGAAAGGGCTGGTGTGGTTTCCATCTTCACGAAAGGAAAAACAGACCCAAGAAACTACAGACCAATCAGTCTAACAACAATACCTGGGAAGATCCTGGAAAAGATAAGAAACAGATCTGCAAAATAAAGTTATAACTAGTAGTCATCATGGGTTTGTTTAAAACAGATCATGTCAAACCAATCTTATTTCATTATTTGATAGAGTGACTAAATTGGTAGACAGCAAAATAGTATCCTTAGATTTCAGTAAGGCATTTGGCAAAGTAGACTACAACCTACTTCTTGGTAAGCTAGAAAAATGTGGAACAGACAACATCGCCAACAAATGTTTGTAGCTGGCTGACAAACCATACTCAGTGAGTAGTCCTTAATGGTACTATATACACATGGACAGAAGTAAGCAGTGGGATACCACAAGGCTCCGTCTTAGGCCCAATACTCATCAGTATCTTCATAAATGACTTAGATGAGGAATAGAAGGGAACTCATCAAATTTGCAGATGACATTAAACTGACAGGATAGCCAATACCCCTGAAGACAAGCTCAGGATCCAAAAAGTTCTTCTGCTTGAGCAGGGAGCTGGACTAGAAGACTCCAAGGTCCCTTCCAACTCTATTCTATTCTAAAAGGGCAGAGATTGAGAGAGGAAGGTAATCCTGTGGCCCCAGTATTGGTCAGTTGGTTGTCAGAATAAATGCCTCTTTTAAATTCTATAAAACCTGGTAGGGTTCCTTGAGTGCCTTTAGTTAGGCACAACAAGCAACTTTATAGTTCCGTAGGGGACTTTAGATTACTGTAGTGCTGAAGTATCTTATACTATGTTCTGTAGATATGTATACAAGGAAAGGTCAGAGTTAGACATGGCAATGAACATGACACAAGTGGGATCTCTGTTGGACAGTCATTGGTGCAATCCAACTTTGTCACATTTAGACAAATCTGACATCAACCTGTTCCTAGGTCCCAATAATCAGTAGTTGGTTTTAATTATCATAGGTCCCAATAATCAGTAGTTGGTTTTAATTATCATGCCCATGGTTGGTTATGAAGATAGGCCCATCTGCATTCTATCTTGGTTAGCTTCTTGGAAGAGTAAGTGCTTGCCTGCAGGATCTCTTGATCATTTTTCTACAGCAAAACGGTATCCACTGCTACATCACTAGCATCTGCCTGGATGATGAAGGGGAATTCAGGCCCAGGTACCTCAACACGAAGCTCGGCTATAAATAAGTGTTTGAGCTTTTCTTTTTCTTTTTGTGTGTGTATACATACATATTCATAAACATTTTGAATACAGTTTATTGTCAGAGCATATCATTTACAGAAAAGCAAAAGAAGGACCAAAAGAAATAATAACATATATACTAATAACACTAGTAATGGTGTAACAAAGTATTTTAAACTAAATTTCTCTTTGTATTAGCTTATTTATAATTCTGTTAGTTATATTGGCATATTTATAATTATAAACCATCTTTACATAGTTCATACATAGCAATAATCTTTCTTCATCTAATTTCTACCTCTTATCTTCTGCACATGCACGCATGATGGCCGCCTGCACTAGAGCTCCATGAGGGAAACTTGGTCTTTGTCCTGGGGAGGCTTGAGGTTTTTCATCACCCCAACCCAGAATTTTGGTGGCAGAAGGTCCGAGGCGGCTGACATCAGCTGGGCGGACCGGGTGAGTCGCGATGCTGCTGGCGACAATCCTGGCGGTGGTTTCCGCATTCAGCATCCGCTTGCCCTCCGAGTTAGGTGGTGGTGTGACGATGCAGCGATGGGGCTGCTTTGGCCCCGCTTCACCCGTGGCTGTGGCTTTGAAACCGACGGCAATGGTGACGGCAACAGCAGCGACGCGCAGCATGGCGGACAACGGACCTGGTAGTGGCTGGAGCTGGGCTCAGAGGTGTGGAGGAGGGCCCAAGGCTGCTGCCGCTTTGGATTGCCTGCCACTGTGGACTGTTGCGCCGGACTGTCTGCCGCCTCTGTTCAGCTGTTTCCGCATCTCCACACTGGTCATGCCCCTGCCTCTGCCCTGGCCTCCGGGTTTGATGTTTAGGTGCCCAGAAGGGGCACCAAAGGAAGGTATGCCAGCTGGCCCAAAGTTTTAGGACCATACTTGACCGACTATGGGCCTTCAGATGGCTTTGGCCTCTGCCACTTGGGGCCTAGCTACCCAACAACTGCTGGGCACCTCCCCTTTATATTTCAGTTTTGAACTGGTTTTGTGGGGCTGAGTTGTGCCCTCCTGCTGTAGTGAGAGACAGCGGGGTTGGACACACTACCCCCATGGACTGGTGAAGACATCTGCCTGATTCAAACCACTGGAGTTTTCCATGCGATGAGAGGTTAGGGTTAGTCCAAGAGGTCTTGGCCACCTGGGTTGTCGTGAGAGGACACCCAGAGCTTGGACTACCCAGTGTGTGGACATTATGGCTCGAGTGAACTTTATCATCTGGACACTTTTTCCATCTTCTGACCACTTTTTCCCTTATATGATTTCATCTGTTTGTTATGGACTTATTTGGTTATGGAGTTGCAGGCCTTTTCTGGGACATGGCCTGCCAGACTTTTTGGCCTACCTCAAGGACGATTTGGAATCCAGAGAGGTGGCATGGCGTGGATATGGGTCGGGTCAGGGAGGTTAGTAAGAGGAGTCCCAAGGTCTCTTGATCAAATTTTTAGATTATTTTTAAGGGGTTAGGAAGGGGTGGGCTATGAGCCCAGATGGAGTCGGGGGGGCTCCACTGGGACTTTTTCAGTCCCAGGAATGGGTCACGTGGAGGGGGTTGGGGCTCCCTGGAGGTTTGGGGTTTAGGGGGGGGTGATCCCCACGGTGATGGGAAGAGGCAGCAGAGGAGGGACCGTGTACTTTTGGGAGCGCCTCTCTTCGAAAGTGGTGGCGACCAACCTGCTCTTCTTCTCGTATGCCTGGGGCTTGGAGGACCGAGTCCCTGACTCAGGTTGGTTTATTTGAATGCCGGGTCCGTGGTTAACAAAGCCCCTCGCTCGATTTGATCAGGAGGAAGGGCCTGACCTGGTTGCTTACGGAAACCTGGTTGGGCCCAGAGGGAGGGGCTGGTGATTTATGCCCACCAGGTTTCTGTGTGCTGCACCAACCTCGTCCAGTCCGGGGTTGGTTGTGATCAAGGAGGCCTTATGTTCGAGGGAGACCACTGTCTCAGCAGATAGGCGTGAGTTGTCCTCCTGAGATTGGGCCCCGGGGGTTGGGTCTGTTGCTTGCATACCTATCTCCCAGCTGTGTGGCAACAGCCTTGCCTGCTTTGCTCGATTTCTCTTCGGGGTGGCGGTTGAGTTCCCCAGACTTATTGTGCTGGGGAACTTCAACCTGCCTTCTCTGGGAGGGGCATTGGGGTAGCACAGGAGTTCATGGCCTCCATGGTGACCATGGACCTGACTCAGGTAATACAGAGGCCCACTCACTAGAGAGGACACATGCTTGACCTTGTTTTGTCTCAAACAGTGGGAAAATGATCTGGGGGATCTCCAACTATACAACCCCTGCCATGGATGAATCATTTTCTCCTTTGACTGGCCTTCCAATATGCCACCCTCATTGCTGGGAGGTGGAACCAGTGAGATGGTTCCACCCAGGTGCCTAATGGACCCAGAAGGGTTCCAGATGGTGTTTGGGTCATTTCTGGCCTCCTAGCCCGACAGCCCGGTTGATGCCTTGGTGGATGCCTGGCGCGGCTGCCGCCGGGCATTAGACTGGGTTGTCCATTGCGACCTCTGACCGCTGCAGATCCCTATTAGCTCCCTGGTTTTCTGTGGAGCTTCGAGATGAAGGTGGAAGAGAGGCCTAGAGAGCTGTTGGAGATCCAGCAGGTCCAATCTGACCGAGCATAGTTAAGATCTTATTTTAGGTCTTATCTTGCTGTAATGAGAGGCAAGTGTGTTTACTTCTCCGCCTCATTGCATCCGCAGATAATCGCCAGCAGCACTGTTTAGGGTCGCCTCCCTCCTTAATCAGAGGGAGGAGATGGACCCTCTGCAGGGATGTGCCGAGGAGTTTAGTCAACATCTGATGGACAAGATCGCTCCAGATCCGACAGGCTTGGACTCCGACTGGGCAAAGTCCAATGGAAGTACACGCAGTGGTCTTGGAGATACCATCTGGGAGGGGTTTGATCCTGTGACTCCAAAATGAGGTGGACAGGATCATGGGGAGGCTGAGTGCTGCCACGCGGTTTATTGGACCCGTGTCCCTCCTGGCTGGTCTATGCTGCCCGGGAGTTACACCAGGCTGGCTCCAGGCAGTAATCAATGCCTCTTTGAGTGAGGGTGCCTTCCTGCCGCTTTGAAAGAGGCGTGGTGAGCCCCTCCTCAAGAGGCCTGCCCTGACCTGGCTAATTTGAACAACTTCTGTCCGGTCTCCAACCTTCGCTTTATAGAGAAGGTTGTTGAGAGCATGGTGGCTCGGCAGCTCCCACTTTCCTGGAGGAAACTGACTATCTAGACCAGATCAATCGGGCTTCAGGCCCAGATACAGCACAGAGACGGCATTGGTCGCACTGGTGGATGATCTCTGGAGGGCACGGGACAGAGGTTACTCCTCTGTCCTGGTCCTGTTAGATCTCTCAGCGGCTTTTGATACCATCCACCATGGTATCTTAGTGCAGCGCCTTGGGGGGCTGGGAGTGGGGGCACCGTTCGTGGTTCTCCTCCTACCTCGGGTCACATGCAGGTAGTGTTGGCAAGGAGCAGAGATAGGCCCCAAGGCCCCTCCTGTGTGGGGTGCCTCAGGAGTCGGTTCTCTTGCCCCTCCTGTTCAATATCTATATGAAGCCGCAGGGTGAGATCATCCATGGTTTTGGGGTGAGGTATCATCAGTATGTTGATGATACTCATCTTTTTATCTCCACCCCTAACCAGCCCAGTGATGCCCTCAACATGATGTCCCAGTGCCTGGAGGCGGTGCAGGTCTGGATGGGGAGGAACAGGCTCCGGCTCAACCCGGCTAAGACTGAGTGGCTGTATATACCGCATCTCAATTGTCCAGGAGATTCCATCTTTGGCTATGAGGGGAGAGGTGTTGCCGAGATAGGGCTGCAACTTGGGTGTCCTCCTGGATACACGTTCAGTCTGGAGGAGCAAGGGGGGGCTGGGGGGCATTCGCCCAGGTTCGCCTGGTGCGCCAGTTGCATCCCTATCTGGACCGAGATGCCCTGCGTACAGTCACTCATGCACTCGTTGTCTCCCATTTGGACTACTGCAATGCTCTTTACATGGGGCTGCCTTTGAGGACCAACTGGAGGCTTCAGCTGGTCCAGAATGCAGCAGCGCGGCTGTGATGGGAGGGTCGATACTCCCATGTTACACCCTCGCGAGCTGCACTGGTTACCGGTTGCCCTCTGGGTGAGATTTAAGGTGCTGGGTGTTAACCTATGCCTTTCATGGCATTGGTCCAGGATATTTGGAGACCCTGCTGCTGATAACAACCTCCCAGCATCCCGTGCGTGCCCATCGACAGGGCCTTCTCCAGGTGCCGCCGACTCGGCAATGCTGGCTGGCAGTTCCTAGAGGGAGGGCCTTCTCGGTGGGTGCACCTACCCTATGGAACCAGCTCCCCCTGGAGCTCCGGGTGGCCCCTGACCTCCGTTCTTTCCGCCGCGACCTAAAAACCTGGCTGTTCCAACTAACCTACCTGGACTGATGGGGTTGGGGGAGGGTTTTTAAATGTATTTTAACTCGTTATATTTATGAGACCTTGGTTTAATTGTTTTTTAATATTTGTATATTTGTATCTAAATTGTTTTTAGTTTGTAAGCCGCCCTGAATCCTTCGGGAGATAGGGCGGCATAAAAGTCTCATAAATAAATAAATAAATAAATTATCTCTAACCACTCATAAAATCTACTCCATGTTGAGTAACATTCTGTATCTTCTTTGTCCTTAATTTTTTATGTCAGTCTATCCATCTCTGCAGAGTCCAATGTTTTCCGAATTGCATCCTCATCAGCTCCAGCATGTACCTGAAGTTTTTAGAGATGGATATTTTGTACCCATTAGGAAAGACTGGGCCAATCTACTCAAAAACAAAACACCTTCAGCTCCAGTTGATGAGA
The DNA here is from genome assembly GCA_009733165.1 of Naja naja. Taxonomy (NCBI): domain Eukaryota; kingdom Metazoa; phylum Chordata; class Lepidosauria; order Squamata; family Elapidae; genus Naja; species Naja naja. Next base: position 12,027 of record SOZL01000364.1, on the reverse strand, counting down.
TTAAGAAGGACAGGTCATGACTTTTAGAACATAATAGGATTAACCCACCACCATTAGAGTAGCAAAAGACACGAAGCTCACTACATTGCGTAACTGCCTGGAGCATTTCAAATCCCAAACCCCAAAGAATGTATAAAAGCCTACCTATCCCAACCCCATTTTGTCAGCTCTCCCAGATATGTTTATTGCATATTATTATGCAATAAACATAGTCCTTTTTTCCAATCAGCCTCCATTTTATTTCCAGCGCCTTTCTCCTGAATTGGAACCAGACTAGATTTTTCTTCCAACAGATTTTTAAGAAAGACTTCATTTGGTTGAAGTGATAGGGTCTTTTACTAAAGTTAAGTGGTTGCAGTGAAAGTAAAACTAGATCTGATTATTCCCACACAAAGGTTACACTTTCCCCCTTTCTCTAGCCCTCCTGCCTTAATCAGTCCATCAGTGTCCAATAGTAAGGCATTTAGATGTTTTGGGAACTGCTTGAATGTTTGGTGCCTTTCAGTCTAGTTTCAGATTCTGTTCCCAGGCCAGGTGTCCTTGATGGCTGCTTTATTCTAGTTTGGCACTCTGGTTCTCTGTTCCCTCCTCCCGCCATTTGTCTTCTCACTCCCATATTTATTATCCCAAATTCCTTCCCCCCCCCCTGGAATTTATGGCAGGGTGCCAGCAAAGTGAAGAAGCTGAAATGGCAGATCTGACAGGCCTCACTGTTCTGAAGACCAAAAGTGCAGATTTCTTCAGTTAAAAGAAGCAACTTTGAATGTGTTGAACATGAAAATTATTTTAATAATTTCTTTAAAATGTAGGTAAATCAACACATTTAAATATCCAATAGTAATCATATTTAAATAAATATTTCCATTTAATTTGAGGTGTACATTTTCAGAACTTACTTATTATCTGGATTTGAGATAATCCATTACACATGATTTCAAATATTAATAGTAAACATTAAAAACACACATTTTAGTTTAAATTCAGCTCTCCTTTTAATGTCAGATTAATTTGATTAAACCAATAAAATTATACTCTTATTTAATTGATTGTACCTTTCTCCGTCTCTTTGTCTCTCTCTTTTGCAATCTTAGTTCACACAGCTATAATATTTCACTCCTTCCTAAACTATTTATCTTTTCCTCCCCAACACCAAATTTCCAGCAATGCCGGGCCTTAAGGAATTTCTCCTCACTGTATGCCATCCTCTCTGCTCTCCAGTCCAACTCTATTTACCGATTAAAGCGCACCTGGGCTGCAGTCAACAGGTAAGTCTTTATAAGGGAATGAGGTAAAAAAGGGCAAAGGGCTGATCAAATATACCTCACTATCTTCCCTTTGGCAAAAGGCCACGACATGGCAAATCCCGGGAATTTTCTTGGAGAGCAATTCTACAAGAAAGGAAGTACCAGCACATTAGACTGACCACGTATCAGGCAGTTCTGCATTTTATTCCACAGAGACACCAGAAGCTCCTTTCGTAAGCTCTCACAGATCTTCTCCGAAGACCACAATCACTTGAACTGCCGAGAAATCTTACTGCAGGTAGGGGAAATATCGCCTGAGAAGAAGGAAAAGTAATATGATGTATAGGTGTGGTTTTCCAACTGGTTTTCTATCTCTCATGGAAGTAATGAGGGACAATACTGACATTTTTTGCTGACTGATTCTGGGTGTAGTCTAACATAGTCAATTGGTGCATTTTAATTTTATATTATCTGAACATCAGTTTGCCCTTTGGGGCTCTTCTGTAGGAAGGAGATGCTCAGGGTCCTTGTGATGGATGGAGAAATCATCAAACACCAGTCAGGACTTCTCTGAAGGTGAGATTTCAACTGGAGCAAATTGTAAGAGCTTTGCTTTCTTGATTGCATCCAGTCAAGCTTGCTTACTGCTTGCATTTGCCAGTATTCATAGAAATATTTTGCAATTTTGATTTCATATCGTGGTCTTTAGATTTACACACATGCACTTCTTTTGCAATCCTTGACAAGTGGGTATGGTAGGTAGGTGGGATCTCACAAGGAGATAGAGAGACTTATATCAGCCTCTTCCCTTGCTTGGAATTGCTGGTGTTTATGGCATGGCATACGCACCTAATGAATCCAGGGTTTTTGTTGCAGACTCCTACCATCCCATACCTTGGCACCTTTTTAACTGATCTGATCATGTTGGATACAGCACTGCCAGATTTTGTGGAGGTGAGCATCTTTGAAAGAGGGCTGAAAGAGGGGGAAGAAGAATGTGGTGAGCATCTGGTAAAAGGGCAAATGATTGTTCCCATAACACTTGAGTGGGCATTTCAAATTGACTTATTTATTTAACTCCATCTGGTTTGAAATATTGAATGTATGTGAATGGCTTTATTTTTTACCAAACATCATTAGGAGAAGGAATGCCCCTTACTTTGAAGAATGGTTAGCACAGTTTGGACTGTTGCAATGTGATGTATCTGGGATCACTCTGGAGTTCGGCAAGGAATCTGCAGCTTGCGCCAAATGGCACAATTACTCAAGAAGGAAACCTTCCATAACCAATCAACACCTGTTCTAAAGACTCTGTATCAAGGTGGATGCCAGTCAGTGGTGGGATTCAAATAATTTAACAACCAGTTCGGCAGAACTAATACCTAATTTTTTGTTGAGTGCAGTAAACCAGCTCCAAAATGGTCAGACTAGCATGTATTCACATGCCTCCAATCACTTGCTTGCTGATATCTGGCTTTGCAGCAAGCAAGGGGGTTGGAGGCACATGAATACACGCTAGTCTGGTGTCTCAAAAAAATGGGTTTTTTTCCCCGCTCCTGGATTAGGGTATACTATTTTGAGTCTAAATAATTGTATGGTTTCTGGTACTTACATTTACTTAAACACTGCCGTTAGGGGTTTAGAATGAAGTCTGGAGAGATTAAGCTAGAGAAAGGAGGTGTTGCATGCAAAACATGTGGACTAAACTCTCAACACACCCTGCAACCCTACACCGCAACTTAGAGGAAGAGATATCCCTTCTTAGTGAATAAGGATGGGTGCATAGGAATGAAAAAAAAACAAGCTTGAAAAATCAAACTTGAAAAAAAACAACCTAATTTTGCCTGCTTAAAAAATGCCAGGTTTAAACATGCAATTCAGTGACGTGACAAAAAAAAAAGGTTCTGAAGTCATAGAGTGGGCTGTACCGCTTCCAAATGGAGCAAAATTGTAACATTTACTTCTCCACAATATTAAAAACTCCATTTGGGAAATCAGCATGAAAAGAAGCAGAGGACCTGGATTCAAACTCTTCTGTCCCCCACCTGACTCTGGTGTTTTTCTTACTTGCAGATAAAAATGTTATTTAGAGAAGCAGTCGAGAAAGTAGACCCTTATTTACCTTCTGAATTGGAACAGTCCATTTTGCTACTGGAAGTCTCCTGATCTATCATGTGAGGGTAACTCTGTGAACAAGCAGGAGCAGAAGCTGATAAATGCTATCGTATCTGTATAAAACGCATGTCTGAGCTGCAGTTACAAAAGCCAAATTAAAGACCTGAGTTATTTCAGTTTGAATTAAAGTAAATGTTTTTGAGACATCAGATTAGCATGCATTCACGTGCCTCCAACCCCCTTGCTTGCTGCAGAGCCAGATTGTAGCAAGCAAGGGATTGGAGGCACGTGAATGCACACTAGTCTGGCCATTTTGGAGCTGGTTCGCTGAACTCAACAAAAAAGTAGGTATCGGTTTTGTTGAACCAGCTAAATCCCACCACTGATGCCAGTCCATTACTGAGTCAAATTCAAGTGATCTGTTACTATGTGCAAGGCCCAATTCAATTTAGAAACTGAGTATCTGGTGGAGTACTGGTTCTCTTATGGACTTGCTGCCAGTTCACCTCTAGAGGACAATGTTCATTGAGGATCTGGTATTTGCTGGCCATTCATGTTTGCATGTGTGTGTATATGAGTTGGGAAGAACTTGTCAGTAGTTGCCAAGGGGCTGTTTTTGTCTTGTTTCAGAGGAAGTATTTTCCAATTTATCATGTGTCCCAATACCTTGTTTACTCCTTAAAATATCATCAGATTCTTTCTTACTTTTCTGGCTGGCCTCAGTTGTCTTAAACTGTCAGTCTGCTATTTGAATTCCTTTTGGCTAAAAATAAATGGGGGATGATTGAGCCTGGAACTTTGCACATAAAATGTTAGTGGGAGTTGGTTCAACTAACTGCTGCTTACATTCTGTCTCCATGAGCTGCTCGTTGCCTTCAAGGTTTTAGTTTTAACATACAAAGTCCTTCATGACATGGGTCCTCAATATTTAAGGAGCGACTCTGCCGACATCGAATGCCAACCGCCCTGTGCGAGCACATAGGCAAGGACTCCTTGGGGTCCCATCCGCTGGCCAATGCCGGCTGGCGGTTCCCCGACGACGAGCCTTTTCTGTCATGCCCTGACCTCTGGAACCAACTCCCTGGGCTCGCTGGCCCCTGATCTCTGCACCTTCCGCCATGATCTGAAGACCTGGTTATTCGACCAATCCGGGCTATGACCCTCTGTGGGTGGGGTAGTTTTATACTTTTAGCATTAACTTTTGGGCTTGTTAGTTCAATTCTCTCTTAACTATTTATTGTATATACTGTTGATGTTTTTAGCTGTGAGCAGCCCGAGTCTTCGGAGATGGGGCGGCATACAAGTCCCAAAAATAAATAAATAAATAAATAAATTTTCTTTTCTTTTTCCAATTCCACAGGGCCAGCTCATTAACTTTGAGAAGAGGCGCAAGGTAAATCAAAGGTAGAAGAACTGGAGAGATAAGGGTAGGAGCTAACATTTCCTAGTTTTGTGCTTAGCTCTGGGATGGGGAGGCATAATCCTGGTCACCAGGAGATTGGACAGGGGTGCAACTCCAGCAATAGTGACTCTGTCATATGCACCCCTCTTCTTCAGGAAGCAGCAATCCTCTTCTGTATCTGTCATCTGCAACAGTCCTGTCAGGGATACAATCTTTGCCAGAATCCATCCTTCCACTTGGCCTTCCACCACCAGCGACAGCTTTCTGAAGACCAGAGGTGGGAAGGTGTTTTCTGCTGGGGATGGACAGAAAATTGTTTGGTGGGCGAAAGCATTAGACACTCCTAACACTGAGCGGTGGCTCAGTGGCTAAGACACCGAGCTTGTCTGTCAGAAAGGTCAGCAGTTCAGTGGTTCGAATCCCTAGTGAGCTCCCGTCACTTGTCCCAACTTCTGTCAACCTAGCAGTTCGAAAGCACATAAAAATGCAAACAGAAAAATAGGGACCACTTTGGTGGGAAGGTAACAGTGTTCGGTGCACCTTCGGCATTTAGTCATGCCGGCCACATGACCACGGAGATGTCTTTGGACAGTGCTGGCTCTTCGGCTTTGTAACAGAGATGAGCACCGCCCCCCTAGCGTTGCCCCCTAGAGCCAGAAATGACTAGCACGTATGTGTGAGGGGAATCTTTACCTTTACCTTTTAACACTTATATCATTCAGATTGCACCTCTGGTTAGAGATTTTTAAATGGATAAATAATTGAAAATTTAAAGTGTGCTCAGGACAACTTATCACTTTTTTACATCAGAAAAAAATCAGTTTTCAGGTCCTTTATCAAAGACAATGCATAGAGAAGCAGCTATGTATGCCCTTTCCCTGCTGAAAAAAATTCATCCAAGTTGTTTTCTTCAAATATACTATTATTGAATCTTTATTGAATTAGTTCCTAAGTGCAGTTTATATAGCTATATCTATATATCAATCTATATATCTATATCAATCTATATATCTATATCTATCGCCATCCATCCATCCATCCATCCATCCATCCATCCATCTGTTTCATCATTGCAGTGTTCAGAAAATAATGAGGGATGTTGAAATGATTCTTTTGTTGCTAGTTTCACAAATTCATTATATTTGTAAAGTTCAGTCATTCCTCTCCTTCCCAGCTACCAAAGTATGAGAGTGGTTGTCCACTACCAGGTTAGATTTAGCTCTCCTGCTTTTCATGACATAGATCATTGTACCATCAAGGCAGGAGAAAGGAGGAAAGGAGGCTGTTGGCCCAGTTGTCTTTCCATATCTCTGTATTCAATATTGTTTTACTATAACTTGGAACATGCCAAATATGGTGTGAAACCAGCTTAGAGAAGCCCAGGTAGAGTCTTGGGGACAGACTAGCTCAATTGCTGCTGCAGTGAACCGATGGTAGAAGTTCCCCCTTGGAATGGTAACATGCTGAAAGTGGACAATAGCAAAGGCAGCAAAGGCATCTTACCCAAAGTGGATTCTCAGTCCTAAATCAGGACAATACCCTTTGGCAATGACTCAGACTCAAAAGAGGCAAGGTAGGGTTAGCAATGGGAGCAGTAAATATTACACTGGTATTTGCCAGCTAAAGGATGGGTGAACAGTATTGAGTGAAGGTGAAGGATCCAATGAGAGGATGGGGCAGGGCAGAGAATCAGAAAGGATTCTGGGAATTGATGAGTAAACAAGCAGTAAGGGGAGATATGAGGCTAAGAGTTCAGGCCGTAAACCTCAAAGTGCCATGTGTATGCTCAGTCAACCATTGAAAAGATGTAGCTACAGAATCTGTCTTCACTGTTCTCCTCCAGCTACTACATTTCTTGTATGATAGAGCCACCAGCTGACTCCTGTCCCAACTCACCAAAGCTGCATCGCAGTCTGACCAAATGCTTCAAAGTTATCCCAGTAACTGGTAAGAGGTGATATTCTTGTTCCTTTCTCTCTTCTGCCTTTTTACCTGCCACCCGATCCTTCCCTCCATGCTCCAGATAAGCACCCCATCTACCCTGTGGGATTTTTTTTTTTGCTCCTACAGTCTACTTTTGTCATGCTGAGGAGAAGAGCAACCAAAACTGGGTTAATTTGGGTTTGGACAGATTAAACCACAATGGAATTATAAATCAACAAATTAAGCTGTTTACTTCATGCTTTATTTGTGGGGTTTTCTGAAGCATCTGGTTGGCCATTATTAAAAATAGGGTACTAAGCTATTCAGAGGGGCAGGACTGCACTTAAGGCTGATCTTATAAATATGGGGCACAATGTCACCCTCTTCATAAACCATCAGATCCAGGTAACTTAGGCCTCTGAAGATTTGCAAGAGGTCTGGGCTTTCCAGGTCAAACAATTCCTGGTTCAGAGTAAAATTATAACCCACTTTCCCTAGTATAATGTGAGAAGTCCCAGAACTCAGCTATTTGCAAGTTAAAATTTTCTAAGTATTAACCACAGTTTGGAAGAGGCAGTGCTTCTAAATTAAATTAAATTTCCTAAGAGGGAGTTTTCAGAAGAAATGGCCTGTTGCAGAAATATAAAGAATATGCAGAATGATTGAATATTTTAAATGTGTAACTGTTCTAGCATTATAAGTTTAGGTACTCATGACAAGAGACATTCAGAAGTTTACTAATTTTGATTGGGCCCTTTGAATAAGGAGGCACTGTAAGTGGATTTGCAAGCTGGTAAAACTTTCCAAATGATCAATTGAATTATTTCTGGACCACATTCTATAAAGAGTGATGCAAGGTTGGTCTGAGAGTTAGAAAAATGATACTCAGAGCAAATAATGAGACCAAGACATAAATCCAGTGATGAATTACATGCCAAGGAATAACTTTGACCAGAGCAGCTTCCAAAGTACAAAATCCACATTCCACTCCCAGATCTATGCTAGCCACTCATATATGGTTTTGGGTTGCTCGGTTACACATAGATGATTTATGCTCCTGGGTTGATACAGGGTGAGATGAGAGTATTATGGAGGGTTAAATAATGAGATGGATGTGAGGATATGCTGGGGTCCTTTTGGTTTTATTCTAATGTGGAGAGAAATGAGAAATATGTGAAACTGCACCTTTCCCTTAACTCTCTGTCTGGCCCCCTTTCTCCTCTTCTCTACAGACTCCTCTTGAGCTCAGAACCACCTGCAACTCCTTCTGGGTCTGAAAAGACTGGAACTATGCCATTGGGTTCCTCTAGTAGCCTTAACTCTGAAGGTGGATCCAGTGTCCCTTCCTCCCCGACATGGGTATCTCCTGGAGTCAAGGTGACATGTTTATTTTTATTTCTAACACTGTTTCTATCCTATCTTTCAAGTCTTGGGATTCTTGCAAAACAGAAATGGACACTTATGCAATTGGTGGATTACAATCACCATACAATATATATGCTACAACTGGCTTTATAAGATCACTCTTTTTAAATTGCTATATTTTACTTTTTGTTGTTGGCAGTTTTATAAACAGCCTGGACAAGGTTACTTTGGGAAATTATCATCATAAGTATTATTTATTTATTTATTTATTTATTTATTCGACTTGTATGCCGCCCTATTCCCTAAGGACTCAGGGCGGCTAACATTAAAACAGAGAAAATTTACAGTAAAACAAGATTAAACAGTAAACAAGCCAAATAAATTAAAATAAACCCAAACCCCCCCCCGGGTCATTCAAGGCCGGCCCGTTGAAACAACCAAGTCTTCAGGTCCCGGCGGAAGGAGCGGAGGTCAGGGGCCAAACGGAGATCGACGGGGAGCTGATTCCAGAGGGCAGGTGCTCCCACAGAGAAGGCCCTAGCCCTGGGGACCGCCAGCCTACAATATCTGACTGACGGCACCCCCAGGAGGCCCCTGGGGATTTAAAACCTGGTGTTATCACATTGTTGCCACAAAATGGAAGGGAAGACCATTTCAACCTCACTAGTGCAAAAGACAGTGGTGCTATCACTTCTCATGATCTTGATGCTATCCCTCTGTTGATACAGCATTGGATTGCATTGGCCTTTTTGGCACTGCAGCAAGGTGTTCGCTCTTACTTAAGTGGTGGTCCACCTAGGTCTCTCTCACAGCAATAGCAATAGCACTTAGACTTATATACTGCTTCACAGTGCTTCACAGCCCTCTCTAAGTGGTTTACAGAGTCAGCCTATTGTCCCCAACAATTTGGGTCCTCATTTTACTAATCTTGGAAGGATAGAAGGCTGAGTCAACCTTGAGCCTGGTGGGATTTGAACTGCCAAATTGCAGGCAGCCGGCAGGCAGCAGAAGTAGCCTGCACTGTGCCACTACTGTTGAACCAGGTACTAGCTATTCTGAACCGGCACATTAGGTTTTTCCTGCCTAAGTGCAAGAACTTAGTCACTTGTTGAATACTTATTTCATAGCCTGCAGTTCTTTCCCAAGGAAAAAAACGAGCAATAAACCACCTATTTCTTAGAACAATTGATTGTGAGAAGTTGCAACTTTCTTTGTGTCTGGTGAGGGTGCCAAATTAGCATGGCACCTTCAAGCAATGTACCTTCTAAGCCAGAGAAGCAGACGACAAGTCATGATGCCTTCTGAGGCTTGTCCAGGGCAAACCTGGAATGGGCTGGTGGGGGGATAGTAGTGTTTGAATAAAGTACATAACACACTAAGCTCCCAAAATTATAAAACAGTTTCCAATGTTAAATAATGTTTATTAAACCATAAATAGAATTGTACATAAAATATACATAACAAAACAATGTTAAAATAACCTAAGTAGGAAATCTCAGTTTATATTATCTTTTAAAATCAATTTAATCCCTAATTTATTATTTTTGCTATTAGTATGAACTATTGCCTCCTCCTTAGTTTCCCCTCAACTTCTGTCTTTGCCTCTGCTCCATTACTTCTTTGGCTTGGAGGCTAGTAGAAGGCTTCAACTTAGCATCTAGTTCCCCAGAAACAAGCCTCCCTTCTCCTCCCTCCTCCTGCCCTCCCATGCTTACTACTTTCCAAAAACATCAACCTTGACAGAAAGCAGGAAACCAAGTCTTATGTAGGATCATGTGATGGGTAATGGGTAGCCACGTTCACTCCTTAGATGAAACATTTCCTTTAAGACTAATATGTTTAATGTAACACTGTTTATAGAGTAGATGCTATGGAAGCAAAATCTATGCTATCCTCATTAAGCATGTGGGTATTCATGTATTCTAGGCTATAATTATATTTGTAATTCAAAATATTATTCATATCATTAGGACAAGGCTAAGCAACAATGTTGTCCTTGAAACTTATATCGATTGCCAGGAAGGATCAACAGTCAATCTACCTGCCTGTTCATGTGTGCATATGCACACACATACTATGCTCATGCCTTCATCCATATTTTCTTTCTCCCCTTTCTCCCCAAGCCCAGTTCAAATAAGATGGCTTGGTTGCTGAGGATTGAGTGCATTTACTTACTGTTAATGGCAGCTGCCAATCACATTGATTGGCTGCCCTCTGCAAAAAGTGAGTGGAGCTTGCATTTCTGCAAAGGTGGCATCTTTTGTGACTGAGGAGTTACTGTGCCCACTGGGTTGCAAGTATTCAAGTATTAGGTATCCATATCCTACTTCACTTACCAACATGAGTGTTTGCTGTAATGGGTGAGGATTTTCCACTGCCTTCTATATAGAACAGACAGGTTAAATTTCTACCCATGGATGACAATCTGATACTGTGCTGGGAAATATTGACCATTCACAAATACTATTTGGAAATCATTTAAAACTTCCTAGTCATTTTTTCTACCAAATGTGATCAATCAGTTCTCTTAATTCCTAGAATGAATTTAAATTATTTTCACTGCCTAATTTAGAGGTATGTATGGATTCCTTAGCTCTCTTCTTTTCATTTTCAATCTTGGCAATTTACAGGCATGTAGACTTTAACTCCAGAAACCCACAGCCAGCATGGCTGTTAATGAGAACTTCAGGAGTTGAAGTCCACACACCTGAAATAAGTGCCAAGATCGAAACTTTGCTCTAGATACTTTGGTTCATTTTTTTCTAGATCATTTATTTTGTGAGATTTATTTTTCACTTTCTCCATTCACAACTTCCATGTACAGAAACTAAACCTGGGAAATCCTGAATTCTGGGATGTGCTTTACTTTAGATTCTGATACTTGGCTCTCTGTTTAGGGTCTCAGAATACACCATTTGTTCCCCCAACATCATAGGTTATAGTTTGCATACACAAAGTCTGTTGTGGCCCATCAAAAAGTATGCCACTTTAAAAGACATGATATTTCACTTTTGATCATTTTCCTCTGCTTAGGATCCACCTGTAACTCTTTGGAAAACGTGCCCTCTGCATGAGCAGCCTGTGCTACCTTCCATCTCTAAACAGGGAGAAACAGAATCCCGCATTGTCCGTGTCCATATGAACAATATCTGTGGAAATGGAAACCTTTATCGCAGCATTCTGGTAAGTTATCAAGAGAGGGCAGTATTGTGGAAGGGAAGCCACAAGTTCTGAATTGCAGGAAATACCTGGGGTAGGTTTAATAAGGACATGACTGGAAAGCATGCTGAAAGATTGCACATGATTAAAGTGATGACGGTTCTCTGCACCAGAAGGGTGAAGAGAATCAGGAAATCCAAGCGTTAACAGGTTCTGTACATGGGAGCTGTGAACTAAGAAAGTAAAGAATAAATCTCACCAAATAAGTAATCTAGAACAAAAATGAACAAAGTATCTAGAGCAAAGTTTCTCAACCTTGGCAGTTTTCAGGCATGTGAACTTCCAACTCCTGATGTTCTCATCAACAGCTATGCTGGCTGTGGGTTTCTAGGAGTTAAAGTCTCACGCCTGTAAATTGCCAAGATTGAAAATGAGTGGAAGGAAGAGAGCTAAGCAAATCCATACATACCTCTGAAACTTTTATGATGGTTCTACTTTGAGCATTTGGAAATATTGAGAATGGGCAACTCAGAGCCCACAATGTCTTCACTGAGACCACTTTTCTATTTGGTTGGTAATATGCCATTTATATGTGTTGTTTTATCCTTTAACGATGTTTTACACTATGTTGTCACATAGGTCTGTCAGACTCACCTGTGGTTACCTGTAAGTGGATGAATTCTCCCCACAGATCACTAGCCAGGATAAGACACACAGCTGTGGTACAGCTGGCCTTGCAGAAACACAAACTGGAAGAGGACTCACCATGCAACTACAACTTCTGCAACTTCTGGGAGATGGTCAAGGTAAGAATCACAG
>SOZL01000363.1:0-14065 GCA_009733165.1 Naja naja | reverse complement strand
TTAAAAGACAGTCAAAACAGGTAGCAGGAGTTATATGTCTGCAAGTCCTCTGATAACTCTTTGAAAAGAATGCTTAGTTCTTTATCCAAGTTTGAATAGGTATTTTAGAAGGGAAGGAGAGGAGGGGAGGAGGGAGGAGAGGGGAGGAAGGAAGGAAGGAAGGAAGGAAGGAAGGAAGGAAGGAAGGAAGGAAGGAAGGAAGGAAGGAAGGAAGGTCAATAGTTTATAATTTTATATAACAGTAAAATGGGATGTTTCTGAATTGAAATGGGGGCAGAACAAAAAGAAGGAATGAACCCCCTTTCCTTCACAGAGTTTGATCTGTATTAGCATCTGATTCTGGTCCATGAAGGTTGGTATTAAATAGATTCTTCAATAGCTGGAAGGAGAAAATTATAGGAGGTCCCTGTCAATAGCTGCTCACCAGCTGCTCTGCACCTGTGAGACTGTGAGGAGGTTTGGAAAGAAATGGAAAAGAGCAAACAGACTCAATCAAGGGATAGCAGGCAAGTCAATGCTAATATGACTTCTAAACATTTATGTGTGAGTGTGTGTGTGTGTGTTGTTATTTTTATGTAATAATCAAATTCACAGGAGGTAAAGATCTCTGTTTTACAAAGTATATATCTTGGGCATTAGGTTTACTTGTTGAGATCTGTAATGTTGCATCCTATAATCGTGCATGTGTCAGGACAGGTGCAAGTTACCAGGAATAGGAGTTCAGTTCAAACTACTAAAAGTTTATTCCACTTGTTTATTACACAAGATTCTGATCTACTAAAAGTTAAGGCAAATTGGCGCCAGATAAGAATCAATGGAATTCACAGGGGGCTGGCTTTAGGTCTTGTGGGAGTGTAAAGATTCCAAACCTATGATGCATTTGACCCCGCCTTTGGTCTCTGCCTGGTCATCTCCTACATCTCCCATGATTTTTACTTCATGAGATGTGTAATACCCCATCCCATGTTCATGCATGATTTTATATAGTAATTGGGCTATGAATTATAAATTTTCATGCTCCACACTCATCTGATATCCACATCACAGGTGGCAGCTTCAATGTCTTTGAAATTGCAGAGCCAGTCAAACTTATTTGTTATCGTAGATACAGTTCTGTTCTAAGAGAAATAAGTGAAAATTCTGTTTGGTGCTGAGTTACCTGTGTTAGGACTCTATGTGTGACCTGATAGAGGAAGCAGATCCTACCTTAGATGCCTTCCCAGCCTTGACTAGTTGTGCATCAGTAATTATGCATGTTCTGTCAACAGATGGAGACTACTCCTTCATAGTAGTGGGAGAACTCAGCCTTTTGCATAAAAGAAACATAAAGTGGGAAGAGTTTTGGCATGTTAAAACTTCCTATAGTACAGTATTTATGTTATAACATTTTTCTTCTTTATAATAAATAGAATTAATCAGATATCTATCATCCTTATTCCTTGTATTATTCATTTATGTGTCATACTTGAAGGAAAAGAAGATGACATTAATTACAGTAAGGCCTTGCTTTGAATTCCTAGATGAAGGCGTTGGTCCTACCTGAGCAGCTTCTTCTCGGGGGCGAAGGAGAATCCAGGATGGGTAGTCTCTAGTCTCCTAGCTCTGCAGACGAGTTGAAAAACTGAGGACACACCCCTGGTAAGCGGTCCCAGTTCTGAACGGCGTAGAAGCAAAACAGCTGCTCCTTGTCCTCAAATGATGGTCCACTTGACACTGTGAAAAAAGGGACACTGCCTCCCACTCCGACCTGATGGAATACAGGGTGGGACTGGATTCTCCTTGGCTCCCGAGAAGAAGCGTTCAGGTAGGACCAATGCCCTTCTCCACTGAGCGAAGGAGAATCCAGGATGGGACATACCAAAGCTGGCTGATGGCTGTCCTACGGGTGGGAACTGGATTGGTCGGAGGTCCCCACGTCAACATGAACCCCCTGCAGGACTGGCCTGCCAAGGGACGCCTCTGCTGAGGCAAATGAGTCAATTTTGTAATGTCTTATGAATGGGGTCACAGATGACCAAGTTGCAGCTCTACAAATGTCCAAAACCGATGCCTGTGTGGCCCAGGCTGCGGTGGTTGCAGCACTTCTGGTTGAGTGCAGTGATTCTCCTGGGTACAGGAAGGCTCTGTAACTCATAGGCTTTGCAATGCAGGCTCTGAGCCAGCGACCCAGTGGAAGGTGTCACCTTGTGCCCCAAAGTTGACGGCTGGAAGGAAAGCGAACAGGGACTCAGTCCTTGAGGAGGGAAGAGGTCCTTTTAATGTAAATACGGAGAGCCTCCTAACGTCCAAGGTGTGCCATTTCTTCTCCAGAGCATGGGTAGGTTCTGGACAGAAGTTAGGCAAAATTAACTCCTGGAATGATGGAACAAGGAGTTCACCTTGGGCAGAAAGGTAGGGTCCAACCTCAGAACCACCCTGTCTGCATGGAATACACATAGGTCCTTCCTGATGGATAAGGCGCCAACTCGAGATATGCCTGGCCATGTAATGGCCACTAAGAACACCACCTTGCATGTGAGTAGGTGAAGGCTAGCTTTCATGAGGGTTCAAAGGGGAAGCGTTAGTGTCTTAAGGACCTTAGGCAGATCCCAGGTGGGGTAGTGGTGGACCACTGGTGGCCTCAAATTGTGGCTCCCCTTAGAAAAGTCTTTACCCTAGGGTGTTGGGCCAGGAGTAGAGTCTCCGACCAAATCACTGAGGCCAAGGCATACCTGTCTCTTCAAGGTATTGGGGGGCGAGGCCTCTGTCCAACCCATCCTGCAGAAATTCCAACACCCTGGCAAGCAGAAACAACTGTGGGGTCCAGTTGGTGACTAGAGCACCAAGTGCAGAAAAACTTCCACGTTGCATTATATATCCTAGTCGTGGAAGGTCTCCTTGCTGCCTGGATCGTCTGAATGACTACTGGAAAACTTCTCGCTTTAGGATCCCAGCTCTCCAGCCAGGCGGTCAAAGCGAAACCAAGCTGGATCTGGGTGCTCTATGGGGCCTTGGCTGAGGGAGATCCTGTGCAAGGGGATTCTCCAGGGTCTGGTGACTGACAGGCCTACCAGGTCGGCAAACCAGGGCGCCTGGGCCAGTAAGGGCTACCAACAGAACTTCTGCCCTCTCTATCAGGACCTTCCCATAGCCAGGAAGGGAGGGAAGGCATACAATAGTCCCTGGGGCCACCTGCATCAGAGAGCGTTGACTCCCTCCGCTCCCGTGCGGGAACCGTGTAAAGAACCTTGGGAGTTGGGAGTTCTCGGCGATGCAAAAGGTCCAGAACGGGCGGCTGAGCGTTCCGTCATCTCCTGAAACAGACTGGGATGCAGTCACCATTCGACTGATCGACTGTGGCTCTGCTCAACCAGTCTGCTTGCACGTTGGACACTCGAGATGTGTTCTGCTGTAGGGACAACAGGTGTCTCTCTGCCCACCTGCACAATTGAGTTAGCCTCCTGCATTAGAGATCTGGAGGCGGATGCCCCCTGTCGTTTATGTGGGCCTTGGTAGCCACATTGTCCGTGAGGAGAAGAATATGTCTCCCTACCACCTCCTGCCTCAGAGCCCTGGCCAAGCGGGCTGCCCTGAGCTCTAGCCAATTTATGTTGTGGGTGAGCTCTCTCTCGAGACCACCTTCCTGGGTGACCTGGGCCCCAAGTGGGCCCCCAACCATACAGACTGGCATCTGTGGTGACTGTAAGTCTCTGGGGCTCCCTGCACAGGCATCCCTGGGCCATGGTTTGGGCCTGCCACCAAGGGAGAGAGACGAGAAGAACAGACAAGGGGCGTGAACTCTCCTCAGGGAATGCACTGCCCGCCTTCTGGAATGGGAGCAGGAACCACTGCAGGGTTCGAATGGAAGGCGGGCCCCGCGGGACAATCCCGATGAACGATATCATCTTGCCTAGAAGCTGGGATAGCAAGATGATAGGTGCCTCTCTGGAAGACAGGATCAATGGTGATTTCCGATACTGTCGGCGTTCCTGTGAGAAAAACCTGCGGTCAAGGTGTCTATGATAGCCCACAAATGCAGGGCGAGTCGGCGGAACTAGGTGGCTTTTGTCAGGTTTATTGAGAACCGGTTCTCTTCGGGTTGAGCCTTCGAAGCAGGCGGTTTCGTCGTCTGCAACCGCAGCCTGCTCTTCGCTCGGAGAGCCCGATCCTGCAAGGTTGAGGGGCTGAAGCTTCCTACCTAGGGTAGAGTGGCGGCGGAGAAAGAAATCTGCCAGCCAGAGTGAGTGGAGCTGCATCTCCCCTTTGGGTCTGGTCTTTCCTCCGAAGACTTCAAAAAGTGGTGGTCAAAATGGCCACCTCGAGAGAAGGTCTCAATGGGATTAAGATTGGTGCAGGAGAAAGAGAGAAGTTGACAGCAGAGAACGGGAGTATTGGATGGTAAGATCAAGGCACCCGGGATTAAGATAAAGATTTTTAAAAAGAAACAGAAACTGCGCAGTTTCAAGTGAAGGAAAAATAAGTAAAATATTTTGACAGCTATAAAGAGCTTCGAACGGGGAAAGGAAGAAGCCAGCGTAAAATTTAAGTTTGGGGCTGGAAAACTTTGAATATCAAAATAAAAGAAAGGGTTAAGACTTTGTGAAAGTGCCACTTTGTGGAGACAAATTGGAAGCTAAGAAGAAAAACTACCTTGTTCCTTTGTGGATTGAGTTAATTTTTACATTTTAAAGGCATAAGACTCATAGAAAGTGAAAGCTTGAATACACAAAACGGACTGGATTAGTTGGTGACATTGATATAGATTCTGGACGGGTTAGGATCTTAGAAAATTTAAAAAGAAAAGAAAGGAAAACAAAAATTCTGGTGGCCATCAATCAAAAATGGAGTTTAAAAGTATGAAAGAACTGCTACAGGAAGTGACTGAACAACAACTTTAGCTCGTTACAGAAAATGGGCATTGAAATGGTAAATAAAGAACAAAAGAAAGAATCTTAGGGAGAACCAGCACATGAAAAGCCATCTTAAAAGACAATTCTAAGATTAATACAAATAAAAGGGAAAGGAAGGAATGGCTAAAAAATGGAACCAAAGAAAGTATCTAAAAGGAACATCTATGAAGTTAAGCAATTAGAAAGGTTCAGAAGGAAAGAACAGAAAGGTAAGGAGAGAGGGATTCAAACTGGATAGAGAAGGGGAGAGAACAGGATAAAGGGAGGAGAAGGGAGCCAAAGCAGCCATTTTAAGAAGACAACTATCACAAAGATTAACTAAATAAAAGGAAAAGGGAGGATGGTCAAAATGAAACAGAGGAGTAATTAAAGGAACATCCATGAAATTGGCATATTAGAAAGGTCCAGAAGGATAGGAACAGAAAAGTAAAGAGAGAGGGATTCAAACTGGATAGAGAAGGATAAGCGGGATAAAAAGGGTGGAGAAGGAACAAAAAAGGAACATAAGATAGAAAACAAGAGAATTACATAATGAAGAAAGAAACTTTTGCATAGAGATAGCTAATGCACATAGGGGGGTTCTGCATGAAGAAGTGGTAATAAGAATATATTGCAATTATAAAAGTGTAAAAAAATAGGGTTACTGACAATTTTACTGGTAAAGTCACACTTTTATTTCTTATTTACAAAAGGAAGGTAAATGTTGATTAGATAAATTGAATTAATTGAAATGATTCTAGAAAATGTTTAAAATGAGATTTGTCAATAACAAGAGTAGTTATTTTTATTATTATTTTGGAACCATAAATAAACAGGGGGGATATATGCAGAACCGTTTGATTGAAGATATATGTAAGGTAGCTTTTCTTTTTTCCTTTTCTTTTTTTCTTCTCTATCTTTTAACTTTAAAATGAATGATTATAATTATGCTACTATATTAACCACTGGTGTCACTTTCAAAGTAGTAAAAGGGCAAGTCTAGGTTTTTTTCTTCTCATTCTTTTTAGTGTTAAAACCTTATGCGGTTTAGAATCATGGAGAAGAATATGTGATGAAAGGGCAAATCTGACGGATAAAAGAATTCTGTAAATGATAAAGTATTAACAATGTGAAGATAATTAAAGGATAGATATGGATGAACTATATCTTTAATATGATGGGCAAATATATTGTTATTTGTAAGATTTATAAATGATGTTTTAAAATATATATATACTGGCAATTAACTTCGAAATGAACTGGGGGTTATCTGGATTGAGACTTTGAGATTAGGATTAATATCTCTGACCCTTTGTTTGCTAAAATGGAATAGAAGTAAAAATGGGATAAAATAGGAAGTTAAATGTTTAAAATGAATATAGATTTACTGTCATATTTGCATGTAAAAGTGACCGGAACATGCTGTCTACTGAAAAGAGCTGTTTAAAAATGGTTAAAAATTGAATAAAATTTGTTATTAAAAAAAAAAAAGAGAACCCGTGTTCTAGAAGAATCGGTCGACCTCAGGTCCCTCTCCGCCTGGAGTGGGGAGAGGATGCTATCAGGATATCATCCAAATAGCATTGGATCCTTATGGGGTAAGGATCTGAGGTGTGCCATATGGCTGCCAGAAGCTTGGTAAATGTCCGTGGGGCTGATGACAGTCTGAGCGGGAGAGCCCTGTACTGAATGGCAGCCGCCATAGCAGAACCTCAGGAACCGGCGATGGTTGGGGTGTATGGGCACATGGAGGTAGGCTTCGTCAAGTCTATTGAGGTTAGAAATCTCTCCCATTCCCTCTAGAATGGAGTGAAGGAGTGCATCTTGAACCTTCGGTAGGTCTGTTGAGCCCTTTCAGGTTGAGTATGGCTCACCCCCCCCGAGGCCTTTGGAATCACAAATAACATTGAGTAAAACCCTGCCTCTCCTGGTCTGCTGGAACTGGCTGGATGGCCCGATGTCCAGCAGAGGGCAGATGTAGATTCCATGAGTTGCCTCCTGTATGGTCCCTGGAGAGGGGCAGCACACAAAAGGTTCCTGGGGGGAGGAAAAAACTCCAGAGAGACCTGACCTTAAGGTTGACAGGATCCAAGCGTCGTTGTGGTCTGTTCCCACCTCCCACAGAACAGTCCCAGGCGGCCCCCCATGGGATGAGGAGGCCTGGGCGTCACTTGTTGCGCCTAAAGGGTCTGTTGGAACCCCTAAGGGGCCTCCTGCTGTCCTGTCTTTGGCGTCCTCTGGAGACAAAGGCCTGTCTATCGGCCTGAGAGGAGGGTCTGGAAGAAGGGGCCTACTTTTGAGGGAAAAGCCTGCCCCAGCTTCCCCTGTTTGAAGGAGCTTTCTGTAGTGAGGGGGAGACCTGAAATCAAAGCCCTCCCCTGGGAGGGTAAGACTTTCTCTTGTCCCTGGTTTCCATCAAGAAAGGATCAAGGCCTCCCAAAAAGCCTCTCTCTTAAAAGGAAGCGATGCCAGCTTCCATTTAGTTTTGGTATCCATGTTCCAATTTCTTAACCAGAGGAGCCTACTGTGATGTTATAGAACCATGGCTCTGGAAGAAAATTTGGCTGATGTGAGGGTGGCATCGGCAGTCCAGCAGCAATAATCTTATGTAGGTCTGATGTACCCTGAGGTCCTCAGGAGGAATTCTGCCCTGCAGCTGCCTCAGCCACCTCAAGGCTTGAGTAAAAAGAGGCGGTTGTTGATGCTCTGATGGCCCAGGTGTCTGTAATGAGCTCTCCAGAGAGCCATCTCCTCCTATGGTCCTCTGCCTTCAAGCGTCTCTGTCGGGTGGGGCGATGGATGAGAAGCTAGGGCTACTACTGGGCCATCTACTTTTGGTAAAGTCAATGAATCCAAGGTCCTTGTCCACATTGAATAAGGTAGACTCAGACCCACTGGGACGGGTGTAGACCCCAGGGACTCCACTGTTGTTTAATTAGGTTCAAAAACATCTGAGGCACTGGTACAGCAGATGCTTTTTCTGTGAACAGGTAGTCTTCCTGCTCCTCTCCTCTGTGGGAAGGTCGAGCTACTGTGTCTTTAGCAAGGTGAGCCGTGCTCTTAGCCTTAGCCAGCAGAGTCTTGAAAAGAGCCGGCTGGAAAAAGACCCTTAAAGGGGGGACCTGCTACCTCCAACTCCATGTCTGAAAAATCCCTTTCTGGAAGGAGGTCCCTCTGAACCATAGAACTGGCTTTGCTCGAGAGGAGAAGAAAGAGCACTCTCTGAGGTAGATCAGCTGCTCTGAAGAAGCCTGCTCCTGTCCTTGGGGGAGCACTGCAAGAGTCCAAAGACTGGCGCAAACTGGCTGACCTCTGACTGCAATTCCTGTCTTTGCCTGGGAGATCAGGCCTTCATGAAGGATGAATTTCCTGCATTTGGGTTTCCTCAGGTCGTAAGCCCACTGCTGTAGGGGTAAAGGTGGCAGAAGGCACAGGTCTGGCTCCACTGGAGGCTTGGCTGGTAGGTGCCACCATTAGGATCCCCTGAGGTGGCCCAGAAAAAAAGAATGTCTCTGCTCAATTTGCAGGTCTCCTGCAAAGTACTTGAGCCCACTGGAACCAGCTAGCCAAATACTGCCTATCTGCCAGTTGGCCTGGCTGCCTATCATCCTGTGAGGACGGAGGGGAAGTGGCCCTGATTTCTGCTATCCTGGAGTCCTCACTGCCTTGTCAAATTTTTTTATCCATGGCCTTTTGCCTAAGCCTGGCCTGCCTGTCCTCAGCCCTAGAAGGTCTTTTAGGAGCTAGAGCCCTGGCTAATCCTAGCCGCTGCCTCCAGACCAGCAGATCTGGGTTTAGGGATGCTGCAGCACTCCTACCCCTGAGGTGCTGACAATTCCTGGTCAGCTCCTCTGGCAGCCATTGAAACCCGCCAAAAACTGACACTCTGACAGTGGATAAAAAGGAAAAAATTATTGACCTGTCTGCTGCAAAAAACCAGTAATCCCACCACTTCAGGAGAGTGTGATTAAAGTGGTGAGCTCAGTCCAATCCATTCAAGTCAAATGGAGAGTCAGATAAAAAGGGAAAAATAAAAAAAAAGCGGCTGACTCTTTGACTTGCAGCAAGCCCTGACAGATCAGAGGCTTGCAATCCCAGGACTGGCTGCACCGTAATTATCTGGCAGTCTTAAGCATCTCTGTAGCTGCCCGCGGTGCTCTGGGGACTGGAGGGTTGGGAATCAATCCCAATGGCCAGAACCCCCAAATGGACAATCCTGGAAGGAACCTGCAAAGGTGTCCCCAATCGCTTGTGATGTAGCTGGTGCTGCGAAAGGAAATAAGCAGCTTAGCAGTTGCAGCTCTTCCCAGGCAAGGAAATTAATCGGGAGAAGGTGAGTTGAAAAGCCTCTCACCCCAGCCCGGCCACACAGGCTCTAGGGGACCCCAAAATCAGGTTTAGACAAAAAAGGGGAAAAACCAGTCCCAGCAAGCAAAGTTAAAGAAAAAAATAACCGGCAAAAAAACGCCGGAAAAAGAGCATGAAAAATGAAAACCTGCCCAAACACGGCTGAGTCAGAGGTTTAATCAGAGAAAATCTTTCTTCTATGATCCTAACAATTCAGAGCTTCAAAGTAGTCTGAACAAGCTGAGACAGTGAAGAACTGGGGACTGTTATGTGTCCTCAGTTTTCAACTTCGGTCTGCAAACAGGAGACTAGAGACTACCCATCCTGGATTCTCCCTTGGCTCAGTGGAGAACAAGAATGATGTAGCTGATTTTCTTGCAATGCTCTTGACTTGCTGAATAGGTCATCAACATTTTCTCCAGTATAAGAACTAAATAGTTAGCACCAGAACCAGATAGTTGTTCATATGTGGCAATTTGCCCAAGTCAAACAATTATCCAGATCAGAGGTCCCCAATCTCCTCTTTGGAACTGGGCCATTTTGGTGGTGGGCCAGCATGCACACAACTCAACTTGTGCACTGTGGTAGGATGGTATGCACACACCGTGCATCTCGATTTAATCAAGTAGCAGGCTGATGTGCATGCATGCTCACTGCTCAACTTGGGT
Source organism: Naja naja (assembly GCA_009733165.1). Classification (NCBI taxonomy): domain Eukaryota; kingdom Metazoa; phylum Chordata; class Lepidosauria; order Squamata; family Elapidae; genus Naja; species Naja naja. The sequence continues at coordinate 4,182 of SOZL01000363.1, read as the reverse complement.
GAGCTCTGGGCCGCCACTTGTGCAGGACCTTCCCCTCACCGTGCTGGGCCTCCAAGCCATAAGGTTAGGGACCGCTAATCCAGATGAAACAATAGATGTGACAAGCCCAGCCACAATTTGCTGCACTACCTTCTGCTTTGTGATTCCTTGCCTGATAAATATAATGGTAATCCAGATAAAAAATCAAAGTTTTCAATAATCAGTGTGAGTTATATGCATAGCCTTTATCTTTGACATTGCAAAGTTTGTCACACATTATTCTTAAAGTGGGATTTTGACAGAGCTACCAAATGGGCAATTCTGCTTGAAAAATATGACTCTGTTCTGGGTACTTTTGCCAATAATGCCCAGACTGAGATCTTGATGTTTATCAGAAGGGCCAATGCTAACTGAAATTTGCATTTACACTAAAAATAAAGGGTCCTTGTTGTCTCTGAACTTAGATGTTTCATTACTCAAACTAGGTAACATCAGTGCTAATGTGATGTTACCTATTTTGGGTAATGAAACATCTATCTATTAGGTTCAGAGAGCAAAAGCACCCTCCTTTCATTCCTGAGCTAAAATATTCTCATTCCACTAAATAGACTCATGTATGAACAATGTAGTGATGTAGTTCATCAGGATACCCTGGACTTTTGGACATCTGCAGATGGAAAACTAGAACCAGAGAGATGTCTGGGAAGAAGGCAGCATTATATTTACTCTGCACCTTCTCTCTCTTTCTTCAAGTCCACATTGGAATTTTTAGAAGTCAAGCCTTCATGGTTTGGAGCAAATATAACATAATTGTTAGCTGCAATATCATTAGCTGTCTCTGTTTGTATTGTGGAACTTCAAGACATTTTACACTCAATTGCTCTGCCTAAGAGCATTACACAACTAGACATTTATTTATTTGTTTGTTTAATTTGACTTGTATGCCACCCCCTCTCCAAAAGGACATAAAAACAGTTTTTCCCGAAAGCCATCACTCTGCTAAACAAATAATTCCCTCAACACTGTTCAACTATTACAAAGTCTGCACTACTATTACTATTAATCTTCTCATCACTCCTTATCACCAATCCCCTCCCACTTATGATTGTAGGACTGTAACTTTGTTGCTTGTATCCTTACAATTTATATTGACTGTTTCCTAGTATGATTTGATTGCTTATTGTCCACCGTATGACTATCATTAAGTGTTGTACCTTATGATTCTTGACAAATGTATCTTTTCTTTTATGTATACTGAGTATTTACACCAAGCAAATTCCTTGTGTGTCCAACCACACTTGACAATAAAGAATTCTTTCTATCTATCTATCTATCTATCTATCTATCTATCTATCTAAGTTTCTAGCTCTGAACCTTCTGTAAAAAGTCAATTGTAGAATATCAGTTTGTGAGGAAGTTCCCACTCATACCAACCATACTCTTTTAGGAAATATCACAGGCTTCCTTCCAGAGTTGAAGGAAATCTTCCCACAGTTTAGGAAACATCAGACTAGACTAGACTAGACTAGACTAGACTAGACTAGACTGAACTGACCAGACGAACTAGACTAGGAGACTAGACTAGACTAGAGTTGGAAGGACGGAGGTCTTCTAGTCCAATACCCTGCTTGAGGCAGGATACCTTATACCATTTCAGACAAATAGTTATCCAATCTCTTCTTGGCTTCACAACTTCACAAGGCAAGCTGTCCCACTGATCAATTGTTCTAACTGTCAGGAAATGTCTCCTTAGTTCTAGATTGTTTCTCTCCTTGATTAGTTTCCACCCGTTGCTTCTTGTCCTGCCCTTAGGTGCTTTGGAGAATAGATGGACTCCCTGCCTTTGTGGCAGCCCTGAGATTTTGGAACACCGCTATCATGTCACCCCTAGTCCTTCTTTTCATCAAACTAGACATACCCAATTCCAACAACCGTTCTTTATATGTTATAGCCTCCAGTCCCCTAATCATCTTTGTTGCTCTTCTTTGGACTCTTTCTAGAGTCTCAACATCTTCTTTTTTCTTTTTAGGGTTCACACTAATATCATTTAATCCTGCCTATTATTCTCCATTCTCAGATGGGCTTTGGAATAAAGCTTTCTATATTATTTGACTCTGGGACTATAACTAATCATAGATTTAGATGTTTCTCACAGATATGGCTTATCCACTTAGATAAGAGACCTATCAACCTAGGCAAAAACCACTGATGTAGTTCTGGACCAGTTTCTGAATATTTTTATTTATTTTATTTTAATTACATTTATATGCGCCCTTCTCCGGAGACTCAGGGCGGCTTACAATTCCCAGGATACAACCCAGTGTGCTCAGCAAGCCTTCATTCCATTGTATATGCCTGCTTATTACTAGCGGCATTTTTACAAGTCAGCTAATTGCCCCCAACAATCTTGGGTCCTCAATTTACCTACCCCGAGAGGATGGAAGGCTGAGTCAACCTTGAGCCTGGTGGGATTCGAGCCCTACAGTTGTAGGCAGCTGGAACTTAAGTGCAGGCAATTAACAGCCTGAGCCACCAAGGCCCATGTAGGCAACTGTAACTTAAGTGCAGGCAATTAACAGCCTGAGCCACCAAGGCCAATATGCTGTCCCTTTTCACCTCACCATTTCCAATCATCAGGAAATTTTACTATTCTAACTTCTTTACATATCCATACAGCTTTGGGAAGGATTGGCTTCTGATCCACAATCCACATATTTGTTGAAATCAAGGAAGTATTACAATTAACTGCCAGAATTGCCAACATCTCCATTTGGAAAGCTCAAAGCTGCTATTTTGCACTCATCAACAGGATATTTTCCCAAATATTCTGACTTAATGTTTTTTGAGAATGTGGATATGTGTTCTCTCCTCATCAGATTTGTGATTGTGCTATAACATTTGGTTCCAAGAACAAAATACCCATGTTCTCCAACCTTTAAAGACTTTGTCTGCCTGAGAAATTTCTTGATGACAACTTGCAGAAGGACTGTACTTAATATTCTCCTTTCCCAGTTAGTGCCCATACATTCCTCAAAAAGAAACATGGATTTTTAAGTAGTTTATAATTTCAGACTTCTAAGTTCTGTGGTCATTTGGAACCATTACTTTGTGTTCTTTTTTGTCTGAACTTTTGGAATATATACAAAAGTAAGAGCCTTGGCAGTGAGGTTGCAGGCTGACAAAAGCCCTAGCACTTAGTTCTTATACTGCAGGCAGAATCCCACCAGGCTCAAGGTTGTCAGCCTTCTCGGGGTAGAGTAAATTGAGGACCCATGATTGTTGGGGGCAATAAGATGACTTTGTAAAAATGCAGCTTAGTAATAAGCAGGCATATACAATAATGAATATATAAGTTGTTGTGCTCCTTATTAATAGCAGCCCTGATCTCAGCATAATATATGAAAAAAAATGCAAGTAGTTTTACTAAATTGAAATCAGGAGAACTCATAATCTGATTTGCCTAAAGGAGAGGCACCAAAGAATGCAATTGCTTTGTAAGATAAGAATGAGAAATTACTTTTGATCTGTTTGGGATTATGTAGCATGTCACATCTTTTCTGTGGATGTTCAGATGGACCTTGACAAACTGGATTTGAACCTATCGTCATCTCCCCTGAGAAAATTCAAAGAGATGAATTTGGGGAATTTTCTATCTTTTATTGATCATATTTGATTCCGTGACTTCTACAAGAAATTTTTATCCCATTTACTTTTTAAAAAACCATGGATGTAGAATTCCAAGCATATCAAATCTTTGTTGCATTGGATGGACTGTCAGCTCCAAATCACTCCTTCAGCATCTGACCTTACTTGTCCATTTTATTGTTCTAATTATTCAGAAGTTGTTCTGTTATTTTGCCTTGAGAACAATTTTCCTTTAGGCAATTGATGATTAGGGGACTGGCTCTTTGCCATTTCTTCCAGGCAACTGCTATCTGCTGAAAAAAGCTGTAATGTTTTTTAATAAGATGCTCTTCAATATTGAGGACACCTCTTGGAAGGAGTCTGATATACTGTCTAAGTCTGGGCTATGCCAAGGCAATCGGTACAACAACAGATTTTGCAGAAAATCACAGAGTGCAGGTTTTTAATCTGATATTGCCTACATGCCTAACTCACAGCACATGAATATTTAGCTTCTTGAGAACTGTTTCATAACACAAAACTAGGACATTTTGGCCCTCCATATCCAACAATCAACTT
>SOZL01000362.1:0-27899 GCA_009733165.1 Naja naja | reverse complement strand
TGTGCCACCCAGCTGATTTTCGGCCCGTTTGAGGCCCTTTTTTGGCCCTCCCGGGGACTTGAGGTAAGCCTCTGCAGCCTTTGGAGGCCAAAAAACAGGCCCATTTCATCACTTCTGGTATGGAACGAAATGGGCCTGTTTTTCAGCCTCCAAAGGCTACAGAGGCTTCTCTCGAGCCCCCAGGAGGGTGAAAATGGCCTCCCCAGGCTCCAGAGGCCTTCTGGAGGCTGAAAACAGCCCGTTTTGGCACTGGCGGTATTTCCAGAAGGCCCATTTTTCGCCCTCCCGAGGTTCAGAGGTTTCCCTCGAGCCTCCAGGAGGCCATAAACAGGCCCGTTTCATCACTTCTGGTATGGAACGAAACGGGCCTGTTTTTCAGCCTCCAAAGGCTCCAGAGGCTTCTCTCAAGCCCCCAGGAGGGTGAAAATGGCCTCCCCTGGGCTCCAGAGGCCTTCTGGAGGCTGAAAACAGCCCGTTTTGGCACTGGCGGTATTTCCAGAAGGCCCATTTTTCGCCCTCCCGAGGTTCAGAGGCTTCCCTCGAGCCTCCAGGAGGCCATAAACAGCCTCAAACAGGCCGAAAATCATCTGGGAGGCACGCACATGCACAGTGTAGGTAAGTTTGGCTGGGGCTCACGTGCCTGCACAAATGGCTCTGCTAGCCACCTGTGGCACGCGTGCCATAGGTTCACCATCACGGGGTATAGAATCTCCTGCCTGAGCAGAGACTGGACTAGAAGACCTCCAAACTTCCTTCCAGCTCTCCTTTTCTCTAGACTAGACGTACCCAATTCCTGTTATCTCCTTCATATGTTTTAGCCTCCAGTCCCCTAATCATCTTTCTTGCTCTTCTCTGCACTCTCAACATCTTTTTTTATAACACCGTGACCAAAACTGGAGGTAGTTTTCTCAGTGTGGTCTTTTACTAAAGCTTTATCAAGCTTTATTAAGCACCTGGAGGAAAAAGGCAGGAATTGTGTATTTATATATTATGTAATGTTTTAACGCCATTTATATAACATCCCTTAAGAGGAAAAATCCACCCAGCGTGTAACTTCTGGGTGTTTCTGCACCCACAAATTACACTTCCAACTAAATATAGCAGCTTGGAAGCCAACTTACATAAAACAAACTTGATAGTAATCCTATCAGCTGTTGGGCAGCAGGCATGAAAGAAAAAAACAGAAATAAAGTTAATTTAAAAAGGCCTTTATTTTATTTTTTTAACAGCAGAATGAAATCCTCCTTTTTAGTTAAGGGACGAGTTTGTATCATTGGTCTGGGATATGTTCTTTCCAAAGAGAGGGTTCCTCTGCACATGTGCAGCATGCATGATATTATTCAGTCATCCTTCATTTGTGTTTTTTAGTAGCCACTCTGTTATTTTAGCAGAATTTCAGGCCTGGAATATAGTGGACCTCTGCACATGAGCAGATTGCTTTTCCAAGTCACTGTGAACTGGAATAGAGCATGGTAACAAGGTCAGCCAATGAGGACTGTTTGGAAACTGAAACTAGAAGTAGCTTAGGAGTGGCTCTGTATTAAGCTCTGCAGCTCTTAAGCTATGTTAAGTTCTGAGTCTGTCTATTGAAAATGAAACTGCTTCTCTCCTCTGCTTGTCTGCTGAACTAAAGTGAAACTGACGTCTGTTTCTGAGCTCCTGAGTTGCTGTTCTGCTCTGAACCTGCAACATGTCTGCTTCTGTTTGAGTTTGCTCCATGTTGGAGAAATCTACAACTGGTATTGTAAAATTTACTTGATATGTTTATAAAGAAGTTAAAAGAAGCCTCAGCCATCCGTGTTTTCTGGCACTGAATTTACGTTGCGATACTCTGAACAGGTTATGGGCCCAGCCAGCCCAGAAGCCCAGAAAAAGACTGAATTGTAATGACAGCTGAGAGGCTGCCTGTGTTAAAAGTAAGAAACAAGGCAAGAGGCTTTGCAGGATGGCTGAAAAATTTAAAGAGAGCTCTCTAACCCCGTTTGGATCAGAAGAACCATATTATTTGGGCTGCAGAGATGGAATGTTTCCTGAAAGCTAAAAAGCTTTGGAATATTGTTGAAAACCCACCCCAGGCACCATTGAATGCTGCAGATTAGAAACTGTGTGATAGAACCTGGGCTTATATCATCTTAAATTTAGAAGATGATCAGTGGATCAATGTAGCTGATTTAAAGGAACCGCTAAACGAATACAGATACTGTAGCCCTGGAATAACGCCCATAAAATTACAGTCAATTACTGCCAATTACAGTCATAAGTCATGATGTTCCTAAACGGGACTACCTGTACATCCGGAAAGGTGCGTTGCCACTTCGAAGCATCGCTAAGCCATCCATCGTAAATCGAGGACTGCCTGCGCCGCAGACTGAATGAGGTGTTTATCCGAGGAGGAAATTTTTTTATTATTTTTATTTTAATTACATTTATATGCCGCCTCTCTCCGAGACTCAGGGTGGCTTACAATTTTGGGATACAACCCAGTGTGCTCAGCAATAGCCTTCCTTCCATTGTATATGCCTGCTTATTATTGCCGCATTTTTTACAAGTCAGCTAATTGCCCCCAACAATCTTGGGTCCTCAATTTACCTACCCCGAGAGGATGGAAGGCTGAGTCAACCTTGAGCCTGGTGGGATTCGAGCCTACAGCAGTTGTAGGCAGCTGGAACTTAAGTGCAGGCAATTAACAGCCTGAGCCACCAAGGCCCCCAAATGGCGTCCAACTTCCTTAATATGGAATACAAAAGGGTTTTGGGAAGGGGCTTCCAGTACAATATTTTGTTTTACACATGCCAGCACCCCAAGAGAGGATAGGGGCTTAAATTTTCCACTTTCTTTATTTGGGGAAAGGATGATGGGTTATATATAAGCTGGCCCATCTTAACGGGCAGCTCAGATCCTCCAGGTAGGATGCAAACTTGAAGGTCTTGCTTTGCCAATGAAGAATTGTGACTCACGATTCCAAGGGCAGAAGATGGAATAACAGCTGGGAGGGATCTTTTAGTCCAATCCCCGCTGCTCAAGCAGAAAACTCTGGGCCATTTCAGACAAATGGGTGTCCAGTCTCTTCTTAAAAGTCTCCAGTGATGGAGCACTCACAGCTTCTAGTGGCAAGCAGTTCCACTGGTTCACTGTCCTCCCTGTTAGGAAGTTACTCCTTAATTCCAGGTTGCTTCTCTACCTGATGAGTTTCCATCCGTTGCTCCTTGACTTGCCTTCAGGTACTTTGGAGAATCATTTGATCCCCCCTCTTGTTTGGGGCAGCCTCTAGATAGTGGAAGACGGCTATCATGTCCCCCCCCCACTCCTTCTTTTCACAAGACTAGACATTCCCGATTCCAGCAACCGTTCTTCGTTATGTTTTGGCCTCCAGTCCCCTAATCGTCTCTGTTGGGTGTCAGAACTGGAAGTTTCAAAGAAGAGATTGGACAACCATTTGTCAGAAATGGTATAGAGTTTCCTGCCTGAGCAAGGGGCTGGACTAGAAGACCTCCAAGGTCCCTTCCTACTTTGTTATTATTCATTCCCTTGCTCCATTCTGTTCATTCCATTCCATTCCATTCCATTCCATTCCATTCCATTCCATTCTATTCTATTCTATTCTATTCTATTCTATTCTATTCTTCATTCCAATATTCTATTCTATTCTATTCTATTCTATTCTTCATTCCAATATTCTATTCTGTTCTATTCTATTCTATTCTATTCTATTCTAATTACATATATTCTGTTCTATTCTGTTCTACTCTACTCTACTCTACTCTATACTTCATTCCAATATTCTATTCTGTTCTATTCAATTCAATATATTCGTTCTATTCTGTTCTTCCGTTCCAACATTCTGTTCTGTTCTGTTCTGTTCTATTCTATTTCCATATGTTCTATTCTGTTCTGTTTCTACTCTACTCTATTCTTCATTCCAATATTCTATTCTATTCTATTCTAATTCAATATATTCTATTCTATTCTATTCTTCATTCCAATATTCTATTCTATTTCCATATATTCTATTCTATTCTATTCTATTCTATTCTATTCTATTCTATTCTATTCTATTTCAGTCCAGTCCATTCATTCCATTCTCTATTCTATTCTATTCTATTCTATTCCTCTACTCTACTCTACTCTACTCTACTCTACTCTACACTACACTCTCCATTCTATTCTTCTACATCTTTTTATTTATTTATTTATTTATTTACTTACTTACTTACTTACTTACTTATTGGGATTTCTATGCCGCCCTATCTCCCGAAGGACTCAGGGAGGCTCACAACAATAAAAAACATACAGTATAAAATTTAAAAAGCGATTCAATAAATATCCCAATTACATAGTTAAAACCAGCAAACAAATTAATAAAAAAAACCCATCAGTCCAGGTCGGCCAGCTGAAAGACCCATGTTTTCAGGTCGCAACGGAAGGATCGAAGGTCAGGAGCCATCCGAAGCTCCAGGGGCAGCTGATCCCAAAGGGCGGGTGCACCCACAGAGAAGGCTCTCCCCCTGGGGGTCGCCAGTCGACACTGCCTGGCCGACAGCACCCTGAGGAGGCCCTGTCTGTGGGAGCGCACGGGGCGATGGGAAGTCATTGCTGGCAGTTTTTTATATCACAGTGACCAAAACTGGATGCCATACTCCAACTGTGACAATACCAAGGCCTTATAAGACGATGCTAACCCTTTGGGTGATCTTGATGCTATCCCCCTGCTGAGGCCATGAAATCCATGGTCCTGCAGATCCTGCCCGGATCGGCTCCAATGGGGCCCACGGAAAACCTCTGCCACTTCCTGGGCAAAGATTTCAGCCGGCCATTTTACCTTCCTTTGTCCCTCTGAGTGGCCACGTGCCAAGGCGAGCAGGTGACACCCATACGCACCCCCTGCACCCGGTGGATCCGGCGCAGGCTGGCGCAGCAACTGTGCAGTTGGACAGAAGGAGCAGCTGCTTTGGGGAGGATGTTTGGATATGCTTCAAAATGCCAACTGCCTCCCTGCCCCTCTTTGTCCATGAAAGACCCCAAAGGAGACCCACCAAGCTGCATTGGGAAGGTTAGAATGATGGGGTAAGCCCAGCTGCGTGGACTTAGCGAAGGACAAAGTGGAAAAAAAAAATTATAGAGTTGGAAGGGATCTTAGAGATCATCCAGTCTGACCCCCCCTAGTAAGGGGACCCAAGTGTTTGAGCCCTTCCAAGATTTCTTTTATGTTGTTGGTTTTATACATATGTATTTATGTATGTATGTATGTATGTATGTATGTATGTATGTATGTACGTGTATATGGGTTTTCCCAAAAATAAGACCCTGTCTTATATATTTTTTTCCACCCAAAATGGCACCAGGTCTTATTTTCAGGGGATGCCATCCACTGACTGACCTCACTTGCGGGCATCACCCCTGGCCTCCTTTTCACTGTCAGAGGCCTTCAGGAACTTCTTCTCCTGAGGCCGGCAAGGCTTTCCTGAAGGCCTCTGCAGCCGATAATGGAGCTTTGGATCGATCTGGAGCTTCGTTATGAGCTCCAGAGGCCTTCAGGAAAGCCTTGCCGGCTGCAGAAGAAATGGGCCGGTAAGGCAGGTGTCGGGGTATGCCAGGCCTGGCTACAACTGTCCAAAGGTAAGTAGTAGGGCACCTCCACCTCCCTCCCATCCCCACCCTAGCTTAATTTTTACCCATGCACTCTGGAGTGGGCGGGATCTTAATTAGGGCTTATTTTGGGAGTAGGGCTTATATTGGGCGCATGTGTAAAAATCAAGCTGGGACTTACTTTCAGGGTAGGTCGATATTTTCGGGGAAACAGGGTAGAATATTTTCTAACATGGAGGGTTATCTTTGGTCAAAACTGCTTGGATTCACTGGCTGTGGCCGCCATCTTGAAGTTTTTGACCCCATCAGTGAGAACGTCTCCCTTTGCTTTTGATAGAAAAAAAATCTTGCCTACCTCCTAGTAGACTCCTAGTAGACTTCTTTCCAGGTGTGTGGGGGAAAGAAATACTGAAGTGTCTCTTAAATCTTATCACCCCGCATCACCATATTGGGCGCATGTGTAAAAATCAAGCAAGGACTTACTTTCGGGATAGGACATATTTTCAAGGAAACTACCTACATACCTACCTACCTACCTATCTATCTATCTATCATCTCTCCCTCCCTCCCTCCCTCCCTCCCTATCTATCTATCTATCTATCTATCTATCTATCTATCTGTAGGTCTTGGTGTATTCGGGTCTTGTCCCGTGTAAGATTGAGAATACCTTGGCAACGTTGACGAATCTCATCCGTCATCTTCAGGCTGGTGTCTTCAGCTTGTTCTTCTGGGAGAAGTGTGATCGTGGCTGTTTTTCCCTTTTAAGCTCCAGAGTTGGCTGTGTTGTTACTTCTTGATTGGTTGATGGAGTTGATGTATGCAGATTGGATGGCTTTTTCCTGAGACCCTGTGTGGCTGAGGTGCTGGCTGTGTGTCTCTCAGCCTTTTGTGTTGTAATGACCTGGGTAATGGGCTGTGTGATGACCTTCTGAGTTCTATTGTTGTGACATCCTGGGTGTGGTGCTGTAGTCTCCTGGGTCGTTGTCTGTGTTGCAACCTCCTGATGTTTTATGTTGTAATCTCCTGAGTTCTGTGATGTAGTATCCTGGGTGGAAGGCTGTGATGTGACATTCTGGGCTTGGTTTGGCTCCAAGTTTGAGGTCTGGCTATGTGTTTATAGCGTGTGTCAGTTTGCTTAGTTTGGGGTCGGAGGGGGTGTAGCAGCTGGTGTTGCAGCCATGGTCTGGTTACTGGATGGTGGTTGCCTTTCATCTGTGGCGTGGGCTTGGGTTTGAGTCTGGTGAAGGAGATTGGTGGTGGCATCATGTGTTTTATATATATATATATATATATATATATATATATATATATATATATATGTTTGTTTTGTGAGATTTTCACGGGTAAAGGTATGTAGGTCTTGGTGTATTCGGGTCTTATCCCATGTAAGATTGAGATTATCTTGGCGATGTTTCGACGAGATCCCACTCACCATCTTCAGGCTGGTGTCTTCAGCTTGTCGTCTGGCAATAAGTCAAAAAATAAGTCCTGGCTTGATTTTGACACCTGCACCCAATATATATATATCTTTAACATACATTGGTGCTTGGTAAACAGTGTATTATCTGGGTCAATTTACTTATACATAATAATAGTAGTATTAATATTTATTTATACATATTAATAATCTTTCCACTTCTAACTTCTACTTCTATTATCTAACCATTGATAGAACAAACCCCACATTAAAACATATTCTGTATCTTCTTTGTCTTTTATCTTTAGTGTTAACCTACCTATCCATTTCTGCACTTTCTAATGTTTTTTTCAATTATGTTGTCATCTGTAGATATTTCATCATTCTTCCAGGCCTGTGCAAATACAATTCTTGCTGCTGTCGAGACATGCAGTATTAAATATATATATTCCTTTGGTCATATTTTTTTTCTGATAGTATACCTAACAAAAATATTCCTGGCTTTAAATCTATATGTTGTTTTATCATTTTCTCTAACCATGATATGTATTTTCATCCAATTTTTTTGCCTTTGGACATGTCCACCGCATATGATATTAAGAACCCAGTTTCTGCTTAGATTTCCAACATTTAGCAGACATGTTTTTAAACATCTTTGCTAACCTTGCCGATGGCAGGTGCCATCTGTAAAACATTTTATACAGGTTTCCCTTCTAGGGAATTGCCATTGTCAATTTATAATTTCTATCCCAAAGTTTTTGCCATTTATCTAATTCTATATGTTGTTGGGATTGTGTGTGTGTGGGTGAAGCTTTGTTCTGAATGCATTGACATCTGTTTCTCTTTCTTTTTAATTACAGGCATTCACCATTTGCAACCTTCCCAGCAAAAAGTGACAGACAAAGTTTGGACTTGTTTAATGCCTGCAGCAAAAGAAAAAAAAGGTTATAAAATCAAGAACAACTCGCTAAGGACAACCTCCCTGAGAGATGATCTGTCCTCATTGGGCGTTGCAAAATCAAGCTTGAGATCTGGCCCTGTAAAGCAGAACCTGCAGGCTGACACGTGACATCGTATAGATCAGAAACGAGACATTTCATGATGCAAAATAACAAAGTGCAATGAAAATCAGGATTTAATGGTACAAAGATGTTGAGATTCTAGGGGGGGAAAGGTGCAGAGAAGAGCAACCAGGATGATTAGGGGACTGGATACGAAGCATGGTTACAGGAACTGGGCGTGGCTAGTTTAGGGAAGAATAGAACCAGGGAAGACATGATAGCATCTTCCAATATTTGAGGAGGGGCTGCCCCAGAGAGGAGGAAGGGGTCAAGCTATTTTCCAAAGCACCCGAAGGCCAGACAAGGAATAATGGATGGAAACTGATCAAGGGGAGATTCAACCCTTAGAAATAAGGAGGAATTTTCTGACAGGGAGAAAAAGCCACCCATGGAACAGAAGTTGCCTTCAGAAGTTATGGGAGCTTCATCCCTGGAGGCTTTTAAGAAGGAGCCTTGGTGGTGCAGGCTGTTAAATGCCTGCACTTAAGTTCCAGCTGCCTGCAATTAGTGCAGGCTCGAATCCCACCAGGCTCAAGGTTGACTCAGCCTTCCATCCTCTTGGGGTAAGTAAATTGAGGACCCAAGATTGTTGGGGACAATAAGCTGACTTTGTAAAAATGCCACTTAGTAATAAGCAGGCAAATACAATGGAATGAAGGCTATTTCTGAGCGCATTGGGTTGTGCTCCAAAAATTGTAAGCCTGAGTCTCCAGAGAAGGGCGGCATATAAATATGAATTAAAAAAAAGAGACTGGACTGCCATCTGTCAAAAATGGCGTAGGGCAGTGGTGGCTAACCTTTTTGGGCTCTTGTGCCAAAAATTGTGCACACGCTTGTGTACGCGCACTTGTGTGCCAGTACCCAGAAGTCAATGCTTGCCCCCCCACGCCCCCTGCGCAGGCATGCATGATTCACACACACACCCTTACCTGCACTGTGCCTCCCAGCTGATTTTTGGCCTGTTTGAGGCCTTTTTCAGCCTGAGGCTTGAGGCAAGCCTCTGCAGGCTTTGCAGGCCAAAAAATGGGCCCGTTTCGTCACTTCCGGTATTTCCGGAAATACAGGAAGTGATGAAACGGGCCTATTTTGCAGCCTCCAAAACCTGCAGAGGCTTCCCTCAAACCTCTGGCAGGCCAAAAAAAGGCCATGAAAATCAGCTGGGAGGCACGCGCATGCACAGTGAGGTAAGTTTGCCTGGGGCTCACGTGCCCATACAAGTGGCACACGTGCCATAGGTTCGCCATCATGGGTGTAAGATCTACTGCTTGGGCAGGGGTTGGGCTGGGTGATCTACAAGGTCCCTTCCAACTCTATTAATCTGTTAACTCTGTTTTTGTATCATGGCAGCCAAATCTGGATGCAGTATTCCAACTCTGTTAATCTGTGTGTCTGTGTGTCTGTGTGTCTGTGTGTCTGTGTGTCTGTGTGTCTGTGTGTCTGTCTATCTATCTATCTATCTATCTATCTATCTATCTATCTATCTATCTATCTATCTAATCAGCTGTGGGTACTCCATCACGGGAGGTTTTCAAGAAGAGAGTGGACAGCCATTTGTTCGGAATAGCGTAGGATCTGTTGGTTGATCAAGGAGTTGGACTAGAAGACCCCCAAGGTCCCTTCCAATTCTTAACAGAACAGAATTCGGAGGGACCTCAGAGGTCATCTAGCCTAACCCCCTGCTCAACCAGGAGACCCATACCATTCCAAACAAGTGGCTGTCCACTCTTCTTAAAAGCCGCCAGTGTTGAAGCACTGACAACTTCTGGAGGCCAGCTGTTCCACTGGTTAATTGTCCTCCCTGTTAGGAAATCCCTCCTTAATTCCAGCTTGCTTCTCTCCTCGGTTAGTTTCCACCCGTTGCCTCTTGCCCTGCCTTCTGGGGCTTTGGAAAAGAGCTTGACTCCCTCTTCTTTGGGGCAGCCCCTGAGACATTGCAACACTGCTATCGTGTCATTCGCCTAGTCCTGCTTTTCAGTGCTGTTATTCCATATTCTGTCATTGGGGAAACAAACAGGGCTACCTTAAGTGGAAAGTCCGGGCGGAAGTAAGGCATCCATTTCCCAAGATCTTTGCTCAGTTTGGATTTCAGGGACCATGATTTGGATTCCCAGCAGGCCCAATTTTACACGGAGGACCTTCGAATCACGCACCCCCCCTCCTCAACCTTTGCACAGAGGGTTGAAGGAGGCCCTTAGGGCCCATTTCCTCATCTCCTGGGGACAGGGCACGGGGTGGGAATGATGACCCCAACGAGAAGGACAAGGGAGCCCCTTTTTAACAGGTCCTCGATTAACGAGGGGGGCTAACCACAGTCTTCTCTCTGCCTCTCTGGAGCCCTTGCAACGGCCTTTTATTTTTAGATCACCAATCGGCGCGGATTCCATTTGACGCATCCACCTGTCAAAACAGGTGTATCGGCCTGCTGCCGCCGGTTGAGATATTTCCTTCCTGATTGAGCTGGAGGGGGGGTTGAGGGGTTTCTGATCTCTTCCCTTTCTCCTTCCCCCTGAATTATAGACACATTTTCCAATGTAAAGTGATCTCAAAAGAGACAAGGCAGCAGGTGGAAGGCTGGGGGGTGCGGGTGGCGGCACCGGGCCGGGGGTCTGTATTAAATTGACAACCAGGAGACAAGAGGCTCTTTCCCTCCCCCTTCCCTCTCCTTCCACCCCCCCAGCCCAGCCCAGCTGTGATGCAAAAAAAGAAGAAAAAATATGGAGAAAAAGAGAGAAAGGTTCTGTATCAGTGGTAGGTTTTATTTTTAAGACTAGGAAAGATAGGGAAAGGGCACCCCCTGGTGGTGATGTGGGGTGATAAAGTTTAAGAGAGACTTCAGTATCTCTTCCTCCCCCCCCCCACACACACCTGGAAAGGTGTCGCTGGGAGACAGGCAAAAAAATAATTCCTATCAAAGGCAAAGGGAGACATTCTCACTGGCAAGGTCAAAAACTTCAAGATGGCGGCCACAGCCAGTGAATCCAAGCAGTTTTGACCGAAGATAATGCCCCCATGTTCAAAAATAATCTACCCTGCTTCCCCAAAAGAATCAACCTACCCTGAAAGTAAGTCCTAGCTTGATTTTGATTTATTAATATGTATGAATAAATAATATTATTAGTAGTATTACTATGTATAAGTAAATTGACCTAGATAATACATTTATTTACTTATTTATATTGGGATTTCTATGCCGCCCTGTTTCCCGAAGGACTCAGGGTGGCTCACAACAATAAAAAACATAGAATACGAACCTTAAAAAATATTAAACAAACATCCCAATATACTAATTAAAACTAACAACCACCACTAAAACCCCTCTCCCCCATCAGTCCAGGTCGGCAAGCTGGAAGAGCCATGTTTTCAGGTCACAACGGAAGGATCGAATGTTAGGAGCCATCCGAAGCTCCAGGGGCAACTGATTCCACAGCGTGGGCGCTCCCACAGAGAAGGCCCTACCCCTGGGGGTCGCCAGCAGACACTGTCTGGCCAACGGCACCCCAAGGAGGCCCTGTCTGTTGGGCAGTCATTGCTGGCAGTAGATGTCCCCGCAAATACCCCGGCCCTAAGCCATGTAGGGCTTTATAGGTGATTACCAGCACCTTAAATCTCACCCAGAGGGCAACCGGCAGCCAATGCAGCCCACACAGGAGGGGTGTAATATGGGAGTATCGGGATACTCCCATCACAACCCGGGGGGCCACATTCTGAACCAGTTGAAGCCTCCGAATGGTCCTCAAGGGCAACCCCATGTAGAGAGCATTGCAGTAGTCTATACGGGAGGTAACGAGTAACACTGTTTACCAAACACCAATGTATGTTAGAGAAATATATATATATATCCTGTTTCTCTGAAAATACGACCTACCTCAAAAATAAGTCCTAGCTTGATTTTGACACATGTGCCCAATATAAGCCCCTCGCTTAAAATAAGCCCTAATTGAGATCCCACCCACTCCAGAGTGGATGGGTAAAAATTAAGCTAGGGTGAGGATGGGGAGGTGGTGGAGCTGCCCTACTACTTACCTTTGGACAGGTGTAGCCAGGTCTGGCACACCCTGACACCTGCCTTGCTGGCCCATTTCTTCCACAGCTGGCATGGCTGGCAAGGCTTTCCTGAAGGCCTCTGGAGCTGATAACAAAGCTCTGGATCAACCCAGAGCTGTGTTAACAGCTGCAGAGGCCTTCAGGAAACCTTGCCAGACGCACAAGAAGAAATTCCTGAAGGCCTCTGACCACGAAAAGGAGGCCAGGGGCAACGCACGCAGGTGAGGTTAGTCAGTGGAGGACATCCCCTGAAAATAAGACCTGGTGCCTTTTTTGGTGGCCAAAAATATATAAGACAGGGTCTTATTTTGGGGGAAACACAGTATATCTTATCTTATTAAGTGCTGGAAAAAAAAAGAAGTAGAAAGTAGAAACTGGGAAAATAGTATTATGTGTTACTGAACTACAAGAGAACCTATTATACTGTGTATATACCCAAATGTTAGATGTGGAAAGATGATGATTGTGTATATTTAAATGATAATATCTTTATTAGAATTGCGTGCAAAGTATATTGAGCCAGACAATACACTGTTCACCAAGGACTTTGAATGTTAAAGAAAAAAAACATATTTTTTTTTTAAAAGGAGTTTTGATATACTGGAGAAGGACCTGGAGTTTCAGTTGTAGAAGTTTAGCCGACGTCTAATCAATCTATCAGAATACAGCTGGAAGGGACCTTGGAGGTCTTCTAGTCCAGCCCCTTGCTCAAGCAGGAGAAGCTATACAATCTCAGACAAATGACTGTCCAGTCTCTTCTTAAAAGCCTCCAATGATGGAGCACCCACAGCTTCTGGTGGCAAGCAGTTCCACTGGTTAATTGTCCTCCCTGTCAGGAAGTTTCTCCTTAATTCCAGGTTGCTTCTCTCCCTGATGAGTTTCCATCTGTTGCTTCTTGTCCTGTTTTCAGATGCTTTGGAGAATAGACTGACCCCTTCCTCTTCTTTGGGGCAGGCCCTCAAATGCTGGAATACTGCTATCATGTCCCCCAAGTCCTTCTTGTCTCTAGACTGGCCATAACCAATTCCAGCAACCGTTCTTCATTATGTTTTGGCCTCCCAAGCCCTTAGTCATCTTAGTTGTTCTTTTCTGCACTTTCCCCAAAGTCTCAATATCGTTTTGGCAATGTGGTGACCAGCAGTTATTCCAGGTGTGGCCTCACTAAGGGTAGGTGGGCAAGGTTTGTCTCAAGGGCAACGGAGATGCTTTCACGAACAGGTTCAAAAACTTCAAGATGGCCGCCTTATCCTTGGAGCTTCAGATGGCTCCTGACCTTCGATCCTTCCGTCATGACCTGAAAACATGGCTTTTTCAACTGGCCGACCTGGACTGATGGGGGGCTTATACCGTGTTTCCCCGAAAATAAGAAACTGTCTTATATTTTTTTTGGCTCCCAAAAACACACTCTGTCTTATTTTCGGGGTAGGTCTTATATATTTATGGTGCCAAATAGTGGGTGTTAGTGTGTAGGGGGCGTGTTTCGCGGGTGCACGGTTGCTCCCTGAAAAGTCTTCCTGGAACTGGAGATTTACACTAGGTCTTATTTTCGGGGTAGGTCTTATATTAGGGCAGGTTTAGAAAATAGTGCTAGGTCTTACTTTCGGGGTAGGTCTTATTTTCGGGGAAACACGGTATCTGTTTTTATTGGTTTGTTTGTTAGTTTTAATTAGGTTATTTCCATTTAATATTTTTCTAAATTTTGTATTGTATGTTTTTATGGTTCTGAGCCGCCCTGAGTCCTTCGGGAGATAGGGCAGCATAGAAATCCCAATAATAAATAAATAAATCCAGGGGATCAAACCAGTTGTGACCTACATGAAGAAGGAAACCGGAGTTCCGGTGGTAGAGGTTGAATTGACCGCTTTTAAAATTATTCCCTTTTAAATTATTGATTCTAAAACCTCATTTCTCAACCTCAGCAAATTTAAGACAGGTGGACTTCAACTCCCAGAATTCTCCATCCAGCATCTGTGGATTTTGATTCCCAGAATTCCTCAGTCAGCACGGTTGGCTAGGGAATTCTGGGAGTTGAAATCCATACGTCCTAAATTTGCTGAGCGTCATGCCCCTGTCAGAATCTGTTTCGGAGGGGGAGGCCGAGCAGCTGACAGGGAGTGGGAGTGTGGCTCCATTGGCTGTGGAGGAAACTGGGGAAGGGCAAAGGCCGGCTGGGCAGAGCAGGGGAGAGGTAGAGCAAAGCAGAGGGAGTTCAGAGGAAGACCCAGGCCCACCCCCCTCTTCATCCTAGGGCACACAGGGAGGAATGGAGAAGGGAGCAATGTGAGTTGCATGGCTTACGGAGGAGGAAAGGGCCCTGATCCCCTTCATTAGCTACAGCTGGGAACACAGTGTTTAAAAAGGGAAGCTGCGCACAGCAAATAGTTGGAAGCAAATCGTGAGTTATCTGTTATTGTCGAGGCTTATCTGGTTTCCTGGCGTCTTCCCAACTGTGTGTGTTTTGCTGGGCTTTGAAGTCTGCAATTCCTTCTCCTGCCCTGTCAAGTTAATTACTGCAGCGTGGTTTGTGTGGATTTTTAGTTACAGTTTGTATGTGCTTTGTTTTCACACTCCACTTAAAGACTGCTCCTTGGAGAGTTTTTTTCTCCAGCCAAAGGTAACCTGGACATTAGGGGCAAAGTTGGAGATATTAAAGGGACTCTTCTTACTTATGTGACTGTGTTGTCTTTGTGCCACGCCCCTTTGGGTCATCACACTCAGATTGGGAAAAAAACACTTTTATAAAACACAAGTAGTACACATTATTATTTAGGTACAGTGGTATTTATACAGTGTCGGCTGCAACATATTAACACTCTAATGTTTAGATAAGTTAAGGCTTTAAAGACAAGCAAAACAGAAGATAATATACAGTAGTTATATTAATTACCATTTCTAAAATACTAATGAACATAAAGTGGTTTACATTTTACACATATAAGCTAAACAGCGGCAAGAATAAACGGCGGCAAAATACATTATGTGATAAAAGGCTCTGTCTTAAGCTTAATAATTAATACGAAAGTCTGTGGTGCATTTCTACTTCTTATACTTATGTATATATATTTTTAAAAGGAACAACCCCAGGAATAAATGTTTTTTTTAACTTTTTATGTCAAATTTATGTTTTTTTAAAGTAAAAAAAAAGGGTATTTAGCTTGTAAGTTCCCTCTTTTTCTGGCTAGTTTTTTTCTGGCTCGTTTTCTGGATTATAGTGTTTGCAAGCCTTTAGGTGTCCTCACAAGCCATACTGTGATTGACTGATTGATTGACTGATTGATTGATTTTTTTACCCTGCTTTTATTACTTTAGAAGTAACTCAAGGTGTAATACTCCCTCTTCCCATTTTCCTCACAACAACAACCCTGTGAGGTGGGTTGCACTGAGGAAAACAAGGAGTGGACCAGTTTATATTCGCCATGCTGAAGTTTGGTAACAATTTTGACTTTTTTTGATCCGGTCCCTGCAAACACCCCTCGTTACCCCCATGTCCAACATCTTTTGAACAAAATGCTTCTCCTAGCATGCCAAAGTCCTCTATCCATTTCACCTTCAATGTCTTGAAGTGTTCATACTATTCTAGAAGGCCTCGGTAAGGCCACACTTGGAATACTGCATCCAGTTTTGGCTGCCATGATATAAAAACAGTGTTAACAGATTAACAGAGTTGGAAGGGACCTTGTAGGTCATCTAGTCCAACCCCCTGCCCAAGCAGGAGACCCTACACCACTTTTGACAGAGGGCAGTCCAGTCTCTTCTTGAAAGCCTCCAGGGATGAAGCTCCCACAACTTCTGAAGGCAACTTCTGTTCCATGGGTGGATTTTTCTCACTGTCAGGAAATTTCTCCTTATTTTCAGGTTGAATCTCTCCTTGTTCAGTCTCCATCCATTATTCCTTGTCTGGCCTTCAGGTGCTTTGGAAAATAGCTTGACCCCCTCCTCCTCTCTGTGGCAGCCCCTCAAATATTGGAAGATGCTATCATGTTTACCCTGGTCTTCTCTTCACTAGACTAGCCAGGCCCAGTTCCTGCAACCATTCATCGTATGTAAGGGTGCACAGAAGAACAACAAAGATGATTAGGGGACTGGAGGCTAAAACATACATACGGTTGCAGGAATTGGGTATGGGCCAATCTAGAAGAAAGAAGAACATGATAGCATCTTCCAATATTTGAGGGGCTGCCCAAAGGAGAGGCAGTCAAGCTATTCTCCAAAGCCCCTGAGGGCAGGACAATGGGTGGAAACTAATCAAGGAGAGAAGCAAGCTGGAACTAAGGAGAAATTTCCTGACAGGGGGAAGAATTAACCAGTGGAACTGCTTGCCACCAGGAGTTGTAGGTGTTCCATCACTGGAAGCTTTTAAGAAGAGAGTGGGCAGCCATTTGTCTGAGCAGGGGCTGGACTAGAAGACCTCCAAGGTTCCTTGGTTTGGCATTCTGCCTTCACATCTTTCTTGTGATACAACCATGTAATGACACAATTCTCCCTTGAGCTTGCAATATTGTGGTCCCATCACAGTGCAGTCGGGAACTCGGTACCCATTCCTGGATGACCGGCTGCCAAAGAGAATCTGTGAAATTTGCTTGGCCATCCATTCTTCTTGGGCTTCTGTTTCACGCTCTTTCGCAGCTGTTTAAAACTGAAAGGTTTTTTTTTGGTTGGTTGGTTTGTTTCTGAGTTCAAATCCCAACGTTCTCTTTAACAAGATTTATTGAGACAGAGGGGGGGAAAAATGGTAGGTTTGATGGGAAACTCTGCACAATTTAATCACCTGTAGGCAATGCTGCCCCCAAGTGGCCTTTCTAGGTCTTGTTCCTTAGAGCGTCTGTCCAGAAATAACCACATCCCATTTATCAGGATAGTCAAACAGCCGCCTAAAGCTGGGGTTTTTTTTCCCAAGCCCAAATTTCAGAGTTGTCTTTAACAAGATTTATTGAGATGAAAAGAGAAATGCTGGATTTTAGGGGACTCTGAATATTTTAACCTGTAGGGTAATTCTGCCCCCTAGTGGCCTTTCTCCATTTTTTTTCCTCTTAGGGTGTCTGTCCAAAAAATAACCATGTCCTATTTTTCAGCTGCCTAAAGCTGAACATTTTCTTTCCAAGCCCAAATCTCAGAGTGCTCTTTAACAAGATTTATTGAGCTGAAAGGGGGCGGCACTGCAGGAATTCCAGCAACAGAAGAATTTCCATTTGTTTGAGATGATGTAGGTGCTCTTGCTGGAGCAAGACCTCTTATGTCCCTTCCTACTCTGTTATTCTGATAGCAGTCTTCCAATATCTGAGGGGCTGCCCCAAAGATAACAGATAACAGATAATCAGAGTTTGAAGGGACCTTGTAGGTCATCTAGTCCAACCCCCCGCCCAAGCGGGAGATCCTACACCATTTCTGACAGGTGGGAGTCCAATCTCTTCTTGAAAGTCTCAAGTGATGGCGTTCCCACAATTTCCGAGAGCAACTTCTGTTCCATGGGTTGATTGTTCTCCCTGTCACAAAGTTTCTCCTTATTTCCTGGTTGAATCTCTTCTTGTTCAGTTTCCATCCATTATTCCTTGTCTGGCCTTCAGGTGCTTTAGAAAATAGCTTGACCCCTTCCTCTCTGTGGCAGCCCCTCAAATATTGGAAGACTGCTATCCTGTCTCCCCTGGTCCTTCTCTTTACTAGAACCCAGTAAAGAGGAACCCAGCAACCTACCCCAGTGTGTACTACTTTGGGCTTTGTTATGGGAACACCCCACCTCTCTTGAGCTGCAGTTCGGGCTGCAAAACTGGAAGGAAAGAGAAGGGGACTTGTTCACAATACCAACAGGCTTCCTTTCGGTTCAAGAGAACGAATGGAGCTGGTGGCAGGTGTAATGGCTCCCTCGGACACCAGCTCAGATGAAGAATAGGATAGAATAACAGAGTTGGAAGGGACCTTGAAGGTCTTCTAGTCCAACCCGCTGCTCAAACAGGAAACCCTACACCACTTCAGACCAATGGAGGTCCAATCCGTTCTGGAAAACCTCCAGTGTTGGAGCATTCACAACTTCTGGTGGCAAGTTGCTCCGCTGATTCATTGCTCTCATTGTGTTGTGTTTGGTCGGCAGCAGGCGCGGACAGCGGAGGAGAGTGAGGACTCAGAGGAGGGGCCAGCACCATTAGGGAGTGGACTGAGGCCTTCAGAGATTGTGGGGGCTGGCAGCAGCGATGAGGAGGTTCCCGAGGAGCCTGTGCCAAGTGTGCGTGCGTGCAAGGCTGCTCGCAGGAAAAAGCAGCTGCAGCAGCACGGGCGACTCGGGAGTAAGGCTGCAAGGTAGTGGCCCCTCCTTCCAGAAGATAAAAGCCAGCTGTGAAGCGGACGTTCTTTGCAGGAAGCAAAGACGTTTTGAAACTCAGCCTCGTGGACATTGCAGTTGGTATTTGAAGACTCTTGTGCTGTAAACTATTTCTTATCTGTTGTTTTTTGGCAGCCTTGCAAAAACTTGGCAAGGCTCTTTCTGGTCGGAGCTAATTAGTTGGAAGCAGCCTTTTTAGTGAACAGCATGGTTCCAGCTTTTTACATTTCCATGCAAACATGACCTTAGCTACATATTCATCTCTCACATTCAATTTCATATCATATCATTACATTTATAATTTCTATAAATTTTCTCAAACATTCTTATATTCTTCACACTTATTATATATATTTTCTATTCATAACTTAGCTTCTTTCATTTTATCTTCAAATATTCTCGTGTATATAATATTTAAAAATCTTATTTCTTGTTCTATATTCATTGTACTTATATTTTTATCTGTCACATTTGCAATTTCATCTCATACTCTTGGTTCATTGTTCAAAAAATTCCATTGTAGTTCTAATAATTCAAAGATTCAGAGATCTCCATCTTTAACTACTAATTTGAGTGTACCACTCCTTTATCTTATACATCATTCAATTAACTCCCCTTTAATTCATAATAATGATTTATCATAGTATAATCATATTTTAGTTATCATTTTTTGAGTTAGTAACAATAATCTCCTAGCTACTACATAACACGTATATATTTTAAGGCAGATTCTGCATGGTATTTCCCCCTTGGTTACATTCTAATTCATTTATTATTTCAAATACATTAATCTATTCATTGAAAACTGATGTTAATCTTTTTTATAACAATCCTCATAATACATTTTAGCTATATTCTTAATTTTATTAATTATATTTAGCATACTTATCATAACTTCCCATTTTCACATTTATTCCAATTATATCTATGTGTAATTTAATAATAACAAATAATCCAATAGCAAAAAAACATCAGTTTAGCTACATTCTCAGTCATTTATCACTTCAAATACATTTATATTGCTACACATTACCTTGCAGAATCCCCTTTCTTAGTCCATATCTACCCATTATCTCTATGTCTCCTAACTAAACAATTTCTTTTCATTTTTGTTCAATTTCCATCTCCTTATTTTCTGGTCCTTTCTCTTATTACCATTCCCCCCTCATTTTCCCCCTCCGTTTAGGAAGAGCCAGCACTAAGGACATCAGACATCCAGACAGTGGAGATCTGGAAGGCTAGGTGGCCGGTTCAGAGGGTTGAGACAAAGCCTATGCCTGGAATATTGGGGCTTATGACTGTTTTTCATGCATACAACCGTTTTTCACACTTATGACCATTGCATGATCATGTGATCAAAACTGGAACCAATTGGCAGCTGACTCGTATCTACGATGCTCGCAGTGTCCGGGGGTGTCACGCAACAAGTGAAGTCCACAGGCAAGCCAGATTCACTTAACAACCGTGTTCCTCACTTCACAACGGCTATGATTCACCGACCCACCATGGCGAGCAAGGGGATAAAATGGGGCCAAGTTCATTTAGCAACGGCCTCACTTAGTGATGGAAATGTTAGGCACAATTCTGGCCATACGTTGAGGACTCCCCTGTACTCTGGAACATCAAATCAAATTTTCTTCATAAATCCCAGTGTCTCGTTTTGCTGCCCAAACGTATCTTGCTTTATAAAATCAGGCTGGGTGATTTTGTTATAGCACCACAATTATACACTCTCTCTTTAATAAGCTACCTTTGCTGGAGCTTTCAGATTTTATTTTATTTTTTTTAATGTTCATTTTTATGGCATTTATTGCTAATGCTGGTTCTCTTGCTGCAAACATTAAGCCTCCTGTTCCCTCCTTGATAAATTCAATCTAAAACCAGATTGTTTATTCAATTGCTGTTCAATCATGATGGGGTAATAATGCTCCCGTCCTGTTGTTGTTGTTACTGTTGTTATGTTTTAGTGCTTTGCAATTACGTTGGCCAGCTGGCCGGTTATTACCTCCAGGCTCAAATGATTCGACGTGGGACGTATTATGAGGACAGCCAGCTTCTCTCAAGGAGGCTGTAAACTTTTTTTAAACCCACATCCTGCCGACTCTTTCATGGTTAATGCTAATGGTTGCTCATTCTCTTGGGTTTATAAGCTCCTGGTTCAACAGACATGGACGCTGGGCCCCATCTAAGAAAACGAAATGTGTTAACGGAGGGAGAGAATCAAGATGGGCCTTGATGGCTCAGGCTGTTAATTGCCTGCACTTAAGTTCCAGCTGCCTACAACTGCTGTAGGCTCGAATCCCACCAGGCTCAAGGTTGACTCAGCCTTCCATCCTCTCGGGGTAGGTAAAATTGAGGACCCAAGATTGTTGGGGGCGATTAGCTGACCTTGTAAAAATGCCACTTAGTAATAAGCAGGCATATACAATGGAAGGAAGGCTATTGCTGAGCACATTGGTTGTATCCCAAAATTGTAAGTCCCTGAGTCTTCGGAGAAGCGGATATAAATGTAATTAAAAAGATCACGGGAAGTGTTCGTACTGCCTTATAATGCCCTGGTAAGGCCACACTTGGAGTGCTGCATCCAATTTTGGTGGTAAGAATGAGATGCTGAGACTCTGGAAGAGCAACAAAAATGATTAGGGGACTGGAGGATAAAACATATGAAGGACGGTTGCTGGAATTGGGTATGTTTAGAAGAAGAAGAAAAAGGAGGATGAGGAGGAGGAGGAGGATGAAGGAGGAGAGAGAAGAAGAAGAAGAAGAAGAAGAAGAAGAAGAAGAAGAAGAAGAAGAAGAAGAAGAAGAAGAAGAAGAAGAAGAAGAAGAAGAAGAAGAAGAAGAGGTGCAGAGAACAACAAATGAATTAGGAGGCTGAAAAAACATGATGAATAGTTGCAGGATTTGGGTATGTCTAGTTTAACAAAGAGAAGGATTAGGGGTGACATGTTAGCAGCCTTCCAGTATTTGAGAGGCTCCCCCAAAGAAGAGGAAGGGGCCAAGCTATTCTCTAAAGCAGCTGAAGCTTTGGAGTTTCTTGCCTGAGCCGGGGGGGTGGACTAGAAGACCTCTGAGGCCCCTTCCAACTCTGTTATTCTGTTAATCTATTCTGTTATTCTACTAAATCCAACCGTGAGAAAAGAAGTAAAATTCTACATGTAGGCAAGAAAAAACTGAACGCACAGGTATGGAATAGGTGGCACCTGGATCAATATTAATTAAGTATGCCCGATTTGTAATAATGCCCAAATGTTATTGTTGGGCCTTGTGGGGGAAAGGCAGAGTGTTCATAGCAACAACAACAACTGGGAATAATTAAGCAACCTTGTTTGCTGGTTCTGAAAAGTGAAAGGACCAGGGGGATGGGAGACCACCAAGAGACTCTACGGTTGTAGGCTCGACTAGGAAACAACAGAGGTGTTTTCAGGGAGATGAAATTTCCATAACTTTCCCAAGAAAAGTACACGTCTCTGGATTCTCACTGAGAGTTTTGACTAACTGAAAAATAAGTTTTCCTTAGCCTGCGAAGTAGAGAGGGGAGATATTTGATCTTAAATTTAGCCCAAGCTTGCCTAATTCACACCATCCTCATCAACTCAGGACTTGAGGGTTGTTCAATCCTCTTGTTCCGTCGCGCTTTGCCGTTTTTCTTTAACCTCGTTGCGAGGGATGAAAAAAAAAATCTCGACCCCAAAAAATGCATTTTTGCAGGAAAGTAATGTCCCGAGAGCCATTCAATCAGGCAACTTTATAGGGTTTGTAACAACAGAGACTATTAGGCGAAACTGCAAAGAAGCCAAAAGCAAAAACCACCACACTTGGAGAAATGGGACCCCAAAGACCTACAGTGCATTTAAAATATATATATAGCCTCACATTTGGAAAGCAAAACTGAGATACAAAAGAGAGAGGGAGGGAGGGAGGGAGGAGGGGAGGGAGAGAGAGACTGACTGACTGAAGATAGATGGATGGATGAAAGGAAGGAAGGAAGGAGAAAAAAGGAAAAAGGAAGAAAGAAAAGATGAAAGGGAAGGAAGAGAAAGAAAGGAAGGAAGAGAAAGGAAGGAAGGAAGGAAGGAAGGAGAAAAAAGGAAAAAGGAAGAAAGAAAAGATGAAAGGGAAGGAAGAGAAGGAAAGGAAAGAAGAGGAAGGAAGGAAGGAAGGAAGGAAGGAAGGAAGGAAGGAAGGAAGGAAGGAAGAAAAAGGAAGAAAGGAAGGAGAGAAAAGGAAAGAAAGAGAAAGAAAGAAAGGAAAAAGAAAGAAAGAAGAAAGAAAGAAAGAAAGAAAGAAAGAAAGAAAGAAAGAAAGAAAGAAAGAAAGAAAGAGGGAAGGAGGCAGAAAGGAAAGAAGGAAGGAAGGAAAGTTCAATTGTCTCCAATTCTGGGCAACTCCCTGCAGATTTCTCCCAAGGGTTTTCAAAAGTGGTTTGCCATTGCATCTTCCTTAGGGCTGAGAGGTCACCTAGGGGGCTATTCATGCCAAAGGCGGGACTAGAACTCAAAGTCCCCTGGTGATTGGCCCAAGGTCACCCAGGTGGCTATTCATGCCTAAGGGGACTAGAACTCACAGTCCCCTGGTGATTGGCCCAAAGTCACCCAGCTGGCTTTCATGCCTAAGGCGGGACTAGAACTCACAGTCCCCTGGTGATTGGCCCAAAGTCACCCAGGTGGCTATTCATGCCTAAGGCGGGACTAGAACTCACAGTCCCCTGGTGATTGGCCCAAAGTCACCCAGGTGGCTATTCATGCCTAAGGCGGGACTAGAACTCACAGTCCCCTTGTGATTGGCCCAAAGTTACCCAGCCGGTTTTCAAGGTTAAGGCGGGACTAAAACTCTCTGTCTCCTGCTGATTGGCCCACAGTCACCAAGCTGCTTTTCTTGTCTCGGCCTTGAACTAGAACTCACAGTCTCCTGGTTTCTAGCCGGGTGCCTTCACCACTACACCACACTGTCTCTCAGGAGATTTATATTCTGCCTTTATTCGTACAATTAAAAGCAGAGCACGGTGCATACTTGCAATAAACTGAGAGTTTTAGGTGTCAAAATCCACACACACACAATTGTGTACGGCTGATCCCTGGCTGAGCTTATCCACGAGGATACACAGTAATGCATTTGCCAAGTGTTCCTGGATACGTGCAAATATGTCCATCTGCCGATAAGCCGATCCTCGGATTTTAAACCAAAATCCTATGAAAAAAATGGATTATCTGTGGATAAGCCAATTGTGAAACATATTTGAGGATGGCTTAATAGCAGATGGGCTTATATGCAAGAATATGCGATCCATATTCCTATTTTCTCCTGGAACAACAACCCTGCGAGGCAGGTCAAGATAAAACTGGAAGAATGTGAGTTCTAGTCCTGCCCTAGGCATGAAAATAGGCTGGGCAACTTTGGGTCAATCACCAGGAAACTGTGAGTTCTAGTCCCGCCTTAGGCATGAAAGACAGCTGGGTGCCTTTGGACCAATCACCAGGAGACTGGGAGTTCTAGTCCCACCTTAAGCATGAAAGACTGCTGGGTGCCTTTGGGCCAATGACCAGGAGATTGTGAGTTTTAGTCCCGCCTTAGGCATGAAAGACAGCTGGTGACATAATTATCACATACTTATCCCAAATTGCCCCTTGCTACCGATACAGGTAGTCCTTGACTTACAACAGTTCATTTAGTGACCATTCAAAGTTACAATGGCACCGAAAAAAAGGGACTTATGACCGGTTTTCACACTTGTGACATATGGTCATGTGATCAAAAGTCAGACACTTGGCAACTGACTCACACTTACAACGGTCCCAGTGTCCTGTGATCAAGTTTCTGCCGCCTTCCGACCAACAGGGAATCCAGATTCACTCAACAACCGGGTTACTAACTTAATGACTGCAGTGTTCATTTAACCAACGTGGCAAGGAAGGTCGTAAAATGGGGCAAAACTCATGTCTCACTTAGCAACATAAATTTTGGGCTCAGTTACGGTCGTAAGTCGAAGAGGACTGGCCCGGTTAACCACACTTGGGGAATGATGCAATTCTCACGGCACCCACAGGAGGGAGCCAAATAAAAGTCAGCTTGGCAATTGTGACTGTGCAGTTGTGCGTCCCTTTTTTATGTGCAGTTGTAGCTGCTATTGTGGCCTTTTCACACACACCCCTCAATTTTCCAGCAATGACACAAGTGACAACCCTTCCATCCATACCTGGCTTGTGTTGTTTAATGAGGCAATCACACAAGCAATATGATTTATTTCTCCTTTGTGCCTTTCCAATGTGGTCGTTGACGTCATTTCCATCAAGCCAATGACCACAATTGACTCAACACGATACAACTGACTCATCCGTGGCAACCCAGATGGGACCAGCCCGACCCACTTCTGCTCCGTTGCCTTTGAAGCTCACTGCCAAGAAAAAGAGCACAATTTCCTTGCAGGCGCCTTAAGCAAGAAATCATCATTTATGTATTTATTCCACCTTTTATCATTTATCAGTGCCATTGTTCTGTACAAGACATATGGAGATTCTCTGTCACCCAGATCACGGTTGTCCCAAAGGTGCTGTGTTTTCAGGAGGCAACTGGACTTTCTGGTTTTTACAGAATAACAGAGTTGGAAGGGCCCTTGTAGGTCATCTAGTCCAACCCAAGCAGAAAACCTTACAACATTTCTGACAAATGGCAGTCCAGTCTCTTCTTGAAAGCCTCCAGTGATGAAGCTCCCACAACTTCTGTTCCATGGGTTGCTTGTTCTCCCTGTCAGGAAATTTCTCCTTATTTCCAGGTTGAATCTCTCCTTGTTCAGTTTCCATCCATTATTCCTTGTCTGGCCTTCAGGTGCATTGCAGGATAGCTTGACCCCTTCCTCCTCTCTGTGGCAGCCCCTCAAATTTTAGAAGGCTGCTCTCCTCCTGTCTCCCCTGGTCCTTCTCTTCACTAACCCTTAACTTACTGCACCTGTGTCTGGTTTGCCAATTGCACAGAGGCAGGTAGGACAGCACTCCAGAGGGTTAATGTCATTGCCCAGAGGATCACTGGTTGCCCCTCCCCTCTTTGGAAGAGCTTCAGAGCTCCCGCTGCCTTAAGAAAGTCCAAAATATTCTCAAAGATCCATCTCATCCTGGGAACCCTTTTTATTTGAACTATTACCATCTGGCAGGCGGCACCGGATAATAAAAACAAGGACAAATAGGCTGAAAAACAGCTTCTATCCCAGGGCAGTAACTCTATTTGAATTCTGCTGTATAGTACAGTGAAGATGGTATTTAATTTTGTTGTACAATGGGCAATGACAATAAAGTCAACTAAATTAAACTAGACTAGCCAGCCCAGTTCCTGCAACCATTCATCATATGTTTTAGCCTCCAGTCCCCTAATCATCCTGGCTGCACTTTTCTGGAGTCCCAATGTCTTTTTCACTTCTCATCCAAGAAACTTCTTCAGCTCTGACTGGATGGTGAGGAATGGAAGAATTCATACTCCTTGCAGACAGCTGGTCATTTGCATCCTTTTAGAGGGTCATTGAGGCCACTTGGAGGTTCATCTGTGTCCTCAGATCAGGTGCTATTTCGGATTTTTCTTTGAAGATGTTTTGCTTCTCATCCAAGAAGTTTCTTCAGCTCTGACTGGATGGTGGGGAATGGAAGGATTTTTACTCCTTGCAGACAGCTGGTCATTTGCATCCTTTTAGAGGGTCATTGAGGCCACTTGGAGGTTTGTCTCTGACCTCAGGATCACTTGAGTGGTGCAAATGGGGTGGAGCCTTCTTGGCTGCAGGATGTTTTTCTGCCCGGTGTCCCTTCACCGTTGGAGACAGGCGCAGTGTCAGGATTCCAGCAATCGCCCTGATTAAGTCATGATTCTTGAGCCAAACTTCAAACAACTTCAAAGGATTCATTAGAGGCAACATACTGGCCCTGCCCTGTAGCAAGCCAACTCTGCCATATGTCATTTACAGTCCCCCGTGACCCTGTTTTCCCCCCCTCCCCATTGGGTGTGTCATAAATCAGATTCTCCAATTGAGCACCTTCACGGGCTGGGTGTCATCATTCACATTCTCCAATTAAATATGTTCGCGGGCAAAAGCTCTGGTAGTTTAGTTACAGTCTTTTAAAGGTAAGAGTTGGAATCTACTTTCGCTTCCAAACTGCTGCAGATTTCCTTCCTCTCCCCCCCCCTTTTTTTATGGCAACTACTAAAACAGGCATAGGAAGGTTTTATGAGTTGACACGCAGGCTGTTTGGGGATGAGTCTGTGCTGCCTGCACCTCAAACTGAAGCACAAACGGTTCTTGTCGTCTGCCGTTTTTCTGGAAATCTATTCATGCTCTCTCACCCTTCAAAGGGTGTTCATTCCAAAGTTGTCATTGTCGTCATCATCATCATCATCAGTGGTGGGCTGCAAATTTTTTAACAACCAGTTCTCTGGCTGGGTAGGTGTGGCCTGTTGGTCATGTGACTGAGGTGGGTGATGTCACTCATCACACCCAGCCCCACCTCCCGGCCACTCGCCTCAAAGGCAGAGGAAGGATTCAGCCGGTTGGGACTAATCCCACCACTGGCTGACCCCACCCCTACCCGTTTGTCGGCCTGGTTTTTGGCTGTTTTCAGGCTGTTTTCAGGCCGCTTTTGACCTGAAAAATGGCCTGAAAATGGCCCCAAAACAGGCCAAGAAAACAGCCGGGGGTGGGGCCAGCCAGTGGTGGGATTTGCCGGTTCACCGAACTGCTCCTAATCTTAACTACCGGTCCGCCAGAACCGGTGCAAACTGGCAGCAACTGACCTCTGATCATCATCATCTTTTAATGACCCCATAATCGCTTACGGAATGGAGTCTGGGCAACTGAATGGAGCTGAGTGTTTCCTGGCCGGATACCTTTCCTGTTGCCAATGCAGAGTTTTGTTCGGCAGATCCATTCTCGTTGTGCCCAGAGAGAGAAATATTCGCCTCTACCTAGAGTCCAACTCACAGCCTCCTGATTGTGAGGCGAGATCGCCACCTCCAGGCCACCGCACCACTCTGTTCATTGCAAAGGGCAGAGCTAAAAGTCCACCATTTTGGGATGAACGCCCTTCGAATGGTGCAGGAGTGTGAACGGGTTTCCGGGGGGGTGGGGAACGGTGTTTAAATGGCTGCTTCGTTTTGTCTCATGAGGACTAGAGCCTTAGCTAGTTATCGTGGTGAGAGCCGTAAAGGAAGGTGCCCAGGTTCAATTCCCAGGAAAAGGAATCTCACTTGGGGTGAGTAATGTTGGATGAAGAAGCCAGCTTCTTATGAACGTACATCTCTCCTTCAGGTGGGAAGCCTGTCAATCAAAGCTGGGGCACCTGGAGGAGAGGAAAAAACACCTTCCAACAGAGGTGGGGGAGTTAGGGATGCACCTCACTCAAACCAGGCCTTGCTAAGAGCCTCAGATTGCAACCTCCATGCTCCCCAGCACTGACCAGCTGGCAGCCCTACAGCCGGGGTGTGGCTGGGGAGGGCATCCATC
>SOZL01000361.1:0-18840 GCA_009733165.1 Naja naja | reverse complement strand
AAAATAAATAAATTAGAAGAGGAAAATTAGAAAGAAATCCCCCTTTCCCAGTCCATCTGAGAGTGTCCAGAGGAGTCCTAAGGAGGCTTTCCCTGACCTCACCAGAGCAATGGGGAAAGTGAGGCACAGAGTCCGGAAACCCTCTGTGGGGTCCAAGAGGACAGCCAGACCTTCCCTGTTTCCCACCAGCTGCGAAAGGAGAAGCAGCGTCTCTTCCGGTCTCCTGCTCCTCTCCTCCGATGGCCCTGGAGATGCTCCTGCTGCCCTTCCTGCCGCTTTGCTGTGGGATCCCTTCCTGGGATCCCTGAGAGCCTCTGATATCTCCTGCTCACCATGGGATCGAGTGGGGATCCCAAGGAGAGACATCCCTGTGCTCACGCGATGAGGGGGGCTCGGAGGGGGTGGAGACCCCATTCTGGACACAGGAAGAGGGACAGCAGGAGGGAGGAGGAAGGGATCCATGGGGACCAAGGTGGATATTTCAATGAAAATCAGAAAAGGAAGGACCAACTGGAGAGGTGAGAAGGATTGAGAAGCTGGGGTGTGCTGCTACTGGTTAGGGTTAGGGTTATATCTATCTCTATCTATACCTATTTATATCTACTCTCTCTCTCTCTCTCTCTCTCTATCATGAGAGGGTAATTTCTGTCTGTTCTTCATAATTTACAGAAATTCGGTGCTATTTCAAGACGTGGTCAAGGAACAAGTTGCAATAAAAGGAGAACTAGAACAACTGTGAAGGGAGAACCTCAGCCTGACAGAGGAGAAACCAAACTTGATGGCAGGAAATGTCACTTCAGGCACAGAGTGGTCGATGTCTGGAAGACTCTACCTGACTCTGTGGTTTCTTCCCCAAACCCCAAAAACTTTAACCTTAGACTGTCTACTATTGACCTCACCCCTTTCCTAAGAGGCCTGTAGGGGGCATGCATAAGCACACCAACGTGCCTACTGTCCCTGTCCTATTGTTGCTTTTTATTTTTCTTATATATATCCATCTCATGTATTCATAACTACTATACTTATACCTGTTATCTTGTAATCGCTTGACAAATCAAATAAATAAAAAATAAATCCTGAAGATCTTCAGGGAACGACTGAGGAGGTGAGGAATGTTCAGACAGCAGCAGCCCTGACTAAGTGAGGTCTAGGCAAATTATCTCTTTAAACGCTTAGAACCTGATTTCCTAAACCAATGAGATCCGGCCCAGCCACTCCTGGAATAATGAAAACCATCCTCAAAATACCAGAGAGAAATTCACAAATGCCTGGCTCCTGACACTCACAAATGCCTGGCTCCTGACACTTTGACTCCTACGTCTACACACCTAGGAGAAGGTCTCCTGGAACCGAAGGGGTTTTTCCAAAGATACCTATGGCAGAGGCCTTTTGACCCTCTTCCCCCTCCCAGACTGCCCCAAAACGGTGGAATGTTTTCAGAGTGGCCATTTTTGTTAAGTAAGACTCTTTGGTTGTTGGTTGGGATCCACGTCTCCCCTTCTGATTCTTCCAGAGCCACAAAGAGAGCAATTGAATTATTTAAGAATGACTATTGTCCCACATTGGCCAAACCCCTTGCCCCACTTTGGAGAGGAGGAGTCCTCCCCTGTGGGCGCCCCTTCAATCTCTCACCCGTGGAGGACAAGCTGCCTTCTGGCACCAATCAATCCCACCCCCCATTTTCTCATCTTCCAACAATTCCTGCCTTTGAAGAAAATGCCAGCTTTAACAATGTGATTAAACAAGGAAGACCTCCCTAAACAGGGCACAGATCTGTAAGGGCTGAGGGGGTGAGTCAGAGAAGTATCTGAATCCCCCTTTCTCTTCTCTTCTCTTCTCTTCTCTTCTCTTCTCTTCTCTTCTCTTCTCTTCTCTTCTCTTCTCTTCTCTTCTCTTCCCTTCCCTTCCCTTCCCTTCCCTTCCCTTCCCTTCTCTGCATCCTGGTCATATTCCAGACAAGGGACAACAGATGGAAACTGATCAAGGAGAGACTCAACCTGACTAAAACCTACAATGAACGGTTGCAGGAACTGGGCCTGGTTAGTCTAGGGATGAGAAGGACCAGAGACAGGATAGCAGTCTTCCAATATTTGAGGGGCTGCCACAGACAGGAGGGGGTCAAGCTATTCTCCAAGGCACCCGAAGGCCAGACAAGGAATAATGGATCAAAACGGATCAAGGAGAGATTCAACCTGGAAATAAGGAGCAATTTCCTGACAGGGAGAACCATCAACCCATGGAACAACAGAAGTTGCCTTCGGAATTTGTGGGAGCTTCATCCCTGGAAGCTTTCAGGAAGAGACTGGACTGCCCCCTGTCAGAAACTGTGTAGGGTCTCCTGCTTGGGCAGGGAGGGGGTCAGACTAGATGACCTCCAAGGCCCCTTCCAGCTCCGTTATCCTGTTGTCATTCATCTTCCCATCTTCTCTGCTGGAAGGTTTCCTTCTGGGCCTTTGAGCTGCCCCTCCCATCCCCTTGTGTGCAGCTCCCTCTTTTGCAGAGAGTGATGAAAGGGCCACCAAGGCAGGGCTGTCCTTCACCAAGATGGAAGTGGCTGACAGAGTCATCCAGGCTTCAGACCGACTATGGGCAGCAACATCTGGAGAAGGCGAGGTTTGGTCTCCCTTGGGGGAAGAGGCAGAAGGCGACACTTGTCCAGATCCAGGTGGGCGAAACGTCTTTTTGTTAGGGTTGGTATGGTTCCTCCCCATCCAGACCTTCACAGGCTCCAGGCAACGTGTAAGCATAGGAGTGAGTAGAGTTGCACATTTTCCTAGATGCCAAATATTGAGCAAATGGGGGACAGATAGTTGATTGGCAGCAGAGTGTGCTGGATCCTCCATGGGTGGGAGGTAGAAGGGTGGCAGAGTGGGGGCTGCATGCTGTGGCTGCTCTCCCAGAAGGGGGTGTTGGGCAGCGCGGGGAAGAAGGTGAAGGTCAGTGGTGTGTGTGTGTGTTGCTGGTCCATGGCTGGTGTGGCTGTGTTGGCAAGGAGAGCCCGCCATGGTGGTGCCTTCTGTCCTTCTTCTGCTCTCCCAGAGGCCTTCAGTCCAGATTTGGGAAGATCCAGATCCAGAGAAGCAAAGACAGTGGGATTCACTCATTCTTATTAATCCATCTTAGAACAGGTGGTTGTATCTTGATCGCAGGTGCACAAAGGCTGGCAGTTCACTTCTGGGATCAGGGATTGGCCCAGAGCCCCACCCCAGCCGACTTTCATGCCAGAGGTGGGATTCGAGCCCAGTATCTCTCAGGTTCTAGCTGCTTCTTTGACCACTAGGCCACCTGAGGAGGGAGAGTGAGCAGCTTCTGTCATGCACAAGCTTCAGGCTAGGCTCCATGGCTTCCTGGAAGGGTCTGGCTCTGCCCCATTAGGAAAGGGTCCAGGAATCACTTCTGATTCTGACCCAAAGGCTTCAAAGCCAGCAGAAGAATCAGAGAAATGTATTCTGTGTCGGTTAGTTGCTCTGAAGCTACAGCAGAGATGCCTGGATTCCTGCCTATGAAAATGGGAGCCGAGACCCAAAGGGAGCGAAAAGACCGGATCTCCCTTCAGAGAGCGTGAAGGTGGGCAAGGAGATCAGCCCGGGAGGGTGTTTCCTCAGCACCCACAAGAAGGGCCCCATCCCCTTGTAGGAAGACCAGGCGGAGCTGCTCAGCTGACAGGCAGGTGAACGGGTGACATCACCGCTTTTCTGAGCCATATTGGCTTGGGTTGTTCTCCTCCTACCTCTCGGGACGCTCGCAAACAGTGTTGGCAGGGGGGGCAGAGATCGACTCAGGGTCTCTCACTTGTGGGGTACCTCAGCGGTCAGTTCTCTCGCCTCTCTTGTTCAACATTTATATGAAGCCACTGGGGGAGATCATCCGTGGTTTGAGTGAGTTATCATCAGTGTGCTGATGATCTTGATTCTCACGGACCACATCGATGCTCTCGGATGTCCCGTTGTTGAGCGGTCTTGATCTGGATGGACAGGGTTGTCTCCACGACTCAATCAGCCAGAACCAGGTGGTTGTTGCATGCCGGGCATCCGGGTCCCCTTGAACGGTGAACATGGCCGGGGCCTTTGCCCGGTCGGCTGGTCACCAGCTGTCCCCTATCTGGACGGGATGCCCTGCTGCGATTACTCAGGCCTCGTTCCTGGCTGGACTACTGTGCTCTCTACTAGGACTGCATGTCCTCAGGCTTCAGCTGGTGCAGAATCGACCCGCGGGGTAGTGGGAGCCCCGATACTCCCATATTACACCCCTCTCTTGCGACATTGCATTGGTTCTTGCCCTCGGGTGAGATTCAAGGTTTTAGTGTTAACATTCAAAGTCCTACATGGCATGGGTCCAGGATATTTACGAACGACTCCTCCCAGTTTCAAGTACCAGCCTGATGGAGCTCATAGACAGGGCCTCCTCAGGGTGCGTCGTGACTCAATGTCTTGGCGGGGGACTCGGGGAGAGCCTATTCTGTGAGCCCTCTTTATGGAATCTTCTTCGCTGGAGCTCCGGCTTGCTCCTGATCTCCGCACCTTCCGCCACGAGTTAAAACCCTGGCTGTTTTTACAATCTGGGCTATGCTGACTCCTTGAGCTTTCTTGATTTTAATTTTGGGGGTTTTAATGTTAATTCGGCTTAGTTTGTTTAATATGGTTTTTAGGTAATTTATTGTTGTATTTCTTTTAATCTGTGAGCTGCCCCAAGTTCTTTGGGAGAGGGGGCGGCATATAAGTCGAATAAATAAATAAATAAATAAATAAATAAATAAATAAATAGGGAACCCCACACCTTCCACAAGCCCCTATTCCTTCCGCCTTGCTCAGTGGATCTTTGCAGGCCGGTTAAGAAAGGCCCCCCCACCCCAATTACCCCTGCTGACTGGAACTTGAAGCAAGAGAGCCTTCAGGGATGCCCCCCCCCCCCTTGGTGTGAAGGGCGACAGTTCTCAAGAAGAATATCCTACAACTCTTGGAGCATCTTCCCTCTTTTCCTACCATCTCTTTCTCACTCATCTATACTTTCAGCCACAGACAGTAGGAATAATTGCTCAAATAATTTGCCATAAGCTGCCTGGTTCTTGTTGCCAAATATTAAATTCCACTGAGTGACTTTCACAGGGTTCTCTTTAGCTAGATTTATTGGGATGAATAGGAAAATACAAGAATTCCAGTCATTCAACCATTTCCCATTTTAAAACATATACATATATTATTCTTTGACTCCTGCATATTATCTAAGTGGAAATAATTAATATATTCTTTCAAATAAAAAGAACTTTTACAATTCTTTAAATATCATGGTGTGATGTGTTACATTTTTACATTTGTTCTGGCTGTGAGGTGCTCCTTTGTGTTCAGCTCTGGCCTCAGAAGAATAATGTAGCACTTGGGGATGAAGATGCAGCCCAGCAGCCCAGCACTGGAGGCCAGGATGGAGAAGATCTGCACAGCCACCATGTATTTCCCTTTGGTGCTCAGGTAGGTGGGCACAAAGGTCACCCAGACACTGCAGAAGACCAGCATGCTGAAGGTGATCAGCTTGGCTTCATTGAAGCCCGGGCAGATTCCTGGCCAGGAAAGCCACCGTGAAGCAGATGGCAGCCAGGAAGCCCATATAGCTGAGGGTAACGTAGAACATGATAACGCCCTTCGTGCATTGCAGGATGATCTCTCCAGGTTGGGAGTGGAGGTCAGAGTCAGGGAAGGGGGGAGATACTCCCAACCAGATGGAGCAGATGATAACTTGGACAGCAGAAGAAGAAAGGATGATGGAGTTGGCCAAGCTTTTCCCAACCATCTCTTCACTCGGTTTCCTGGTTTTGTGGCCAAGAAGGCCAGCACCACCATGATGGTTTTGGCCAAGAGAGAAGAAACGGCAACTGAGAAGATGATGCTGAAGACTGTTTGTTGGAGGAGGCAGGTGGCTGTCC
The DNA here is from genome assembly GCA_009733165.1 of Naja naja. Taxonomy (NCBI): domain Eukaryota; kingdom Metazoa; phylum Chordata; class Lepidosauria; order Squamata; family Elapidae; genus Naja; species Naja naja. Next base: position 12,923 of record SOZL01000361.1, on the reverse strand, counting down.
TTGGTTGACCAATGAAGAGAGAAGAAGACAAGGAGCAAAGCAGGAGGGAGACCAGGAGGATGTAGGAGAGGTCCCGTTGTTGGCTTTGACAAGGGCGCTTCTCGGTATTTAATGAAGATGATTATAACAAGGCCTGTTGTTAGGAAGGAGAGCAGGGCAAAAGAGACCAGGATGATGCCCAGATGTTCTTCATAAGACAGGAAGGTTATAACTTTGGGTATACATTGGACTCTTTCTTTATTTGGGTATTTATCATCTGGACACTTGGTGCATTTTTCTGTATCTGATAAAGCAAAAAAGCAATATTTCTTTAATATTCTGTCCACAGGTGGTATTCAGCAGGATCTGACCAGTTCTGGAGAACCAGTAGTGGAAATTTTGAGTAGTTCAGAGAACCGGCAAATACCACCTCTGACTGGAGATTTTACAGTATCCTTCCCCTGCCACGCCCACCAAGCCACGCCGACAGAACTGGTAGTAAAAAAAATGGATCCCACCACTCATTCTGTCTTTTATCTTACAAGAAATACCTTCTTCAGATAACAGCTGATACCATGGGTATTTTCCAAGAAGTATTTCTTAACAATTTCATTAAAAAGAGCATAAGAAGGATTTTGTTTTTAAAAAATGTAGCTAGGTACAGTATATGAATTGAGAGAAGTCCTAGGATGTTAAGTATTTCTGGTGTAATGTGCAGAATCTTCATAGGAACCAACGTTATTAGAGGTTAATAAGGAATCATGTAATCTTTTTAGGCAAACAGACTTGGAGTATCTTGTAACATCTGGAAGGAATCTGGAATTAAGAAGAAACTTCCTCTCAGTGAGAAAAATTAACCAGTGGAACAGAAGTTGCCTTCAGAGGTTTGGGGTTCTTCAACATTGGAGGTTTTTAAGAAGAGACCAGACAGTCACTTGTCTGAAATGGTAAAGTTTCTTCTGCTTGATCAACGGCTGGACTAGAAGACCTCCAGAGTTCCTCCAATCTCTATTCTGATTGATTGATTCATCTACATGACTGGCAGACTATTTGTGTAATGAGTTCCCTCCATAACTATCCATAGCACCACGTTATGGACCAGGGACACCTTCTCAGGAATCCTCAAGGGGAGGCCAATTAACAGGGAATTGCAAGGTCTTTCAGAAGGTGGACCTAAAACAATTCACCAAGTTCCAAAGAACTCAAGTGTTCCTAGAAAGGTGAACTTAGCAGCACCTATCCGAACTAAAAAGCAGAAGAGATATTTCCTCTGCTGTTAGAAAAATTGCCCTGTCTGCCACCCCTCCTCCCCCATCTCTTCCCAGCCCCTCCTTCAAAGTCTTTTTAATTTACTTCCTTTTTAGATCAGAAATTGTGCAGGTTAGAAGTAAAAAAAACCCAGGTAAGCTTCAATATTGGTCGCATGTGCAGGGTTATATGCCTGGAGGAGGTGCGCTGGTGTTTGCTGTGGGGAGCTTGTTTAAGTCCAGATATTGGGGTTTGCCACTAATTTGAGAGCGGTCCCACCCAGGGCGCTTTTCCTGGGTCGGGTTTTGACGGGAAGCCGCAGCGAAGTCGGCAAAGTTTCGCTTGCCGGCTGGTGCTGGGACGGGCGCGGCTGGTGCGGCCTTGGCGGCCTTAGCGGCGCCGGCGCTGGCATTGTTTCTGCGCTGACGCCGCCGCGCTTGATTCGTGCAGCCCGCTCGGTTTATCTGGCTGCTCTTGGTTTTCTATCTGGCCCGGCTATCTTCCTGGGCCATGGTGCCACTGTGAGCGGACCGGCGAGCGGACTGGCGGCGAGGGATGGCGATGCCGCCCGGGTTTTTTTTTCCCGGAGGCTGTCGTCGTCATGGCGGCTGGGGTGTGGCTCTGTGGCCTGGCAGTCTCCACAATTCCAGAGCCCCCAGTGCCTGGAGTTTTGAGCCTGGAGCCTGGGACCAGGGCTCACGCCGAGGCTGGACTCTGGGGCCTGGATCCGGGACCGTGCCTGAACATGGAGCCAGTGGAGCCTGAAGCCAGCGGAGTCTGGAGCCAGGGTTCGTGTCTGGAGCCAGTGTTGGGGCCTGGAACCTGGAGCCTGGAGCCTGGTGTCGGCTTCCTGTACCTGTGCCTGAAGCCTGGAGTCCGGGACCAGTATCTACACCCGAGGCCGTGGTGATTTGGCCTATGCTGTCTGTGCCGGAAGCTGTGCGCTAGAAGTTCGCCGTCCGACCCGGGTTGTCCTTGCTGGGTCGGAAAGTCAACAACGGCTGTTCTACGGCTTGCACCGCTTGCTGGGAGGCTTGCCATCTGTCTCAGGACTGGAGGACGCAAGTAGAGGTGATTGGCTGGTGAGGGCATCGGGCCCTTAGTGGCCGTCTACCATGCCTGGACCATCTTTCCTCCCCAATTTGTTTTCAGTTGCCTGGGGCCACATGGTGTGGTGAGAGCATGCCATGTTGTCTAGCACTGCTGAGGTGAGAGACCAGTGGTGCCTGTCCCCCCTTCTTGTCTAGAGCTACCCTGATGACTGTCCCCTCGTGAGAGAGAGGAGTTTGAGCTGTCTCAGAGTTCACAGGACTTATTCCCCGGTGGGTAGTGAGAATGCCACCTGGGTCGAAGTTTTCCTGTTGTTTTAGCTCTAGAACTGACTGAACTGACTGACCATCGGTGAACTGAATTTTACCATCTATTTTGGACTTTTTACCATCTATCTGGACTGGACTGCCCCTAGCAATAACCACTATGGGATATATCTACTCTTCTCTTGAGCTGCGGCTCAGGGTGTTCCCCTGTCCCTGAGACGCCCCGCTGTTTTGTCAAAGCCCCTCCTCGATGACGGGTTTCTTATTCCCAGAGGGGCATAGCATGACCAAGGGTTCCAAATTTTGGTTGTCTCGAAGGGAGGTTTTTAAAATTTTTAATTGGTCGCCTTAAGGGGTTAGGGAGGGGTTGGTGGGGTCTTTTGCAGCCCGTGCACGGTGGGGAGGGCGGGGCGGGAGGTGGCGGGCCCGGGTCTGAGGTGGGGGCTGCATCCCAGGGTGGTTGGCATTGGTCGAAGACGCCGAGGCACAGGGCCATATCATGTTGGGAGCGCCGCACCGCCATCTTTGTGCGGTGGCGCCCACCCTGTGGCCTCCTCCCTAGGGAGCATCGGAACTGGGATCCCTGGCCTTAGGTTGGTGTATTTTAATGCCAGGTCCGTGGCTAATAAGTCTTCCTCCTCCGTGAGATCATTGAGGAGGAGGCTGCGGACCTGGCTTGTATCACCGAGACCTGGTTGGGCCCGGAGGGAGGTGTTCCTCTGGTTGACTTATGCCCTCCAGGTTTTCGGTTCTGCACCCACCACGGGCTCAGGGTAGGGGTGGTGGGGTGGCCGTGGTTATTAGGGAGACCCTGTTTCCAAGGGAGACCACTGTTGCAGAGATAGGCGGAGTGAGACCCTCCTTGTGAGGTGGGGGCCTAGTGGTCGGGTGGGTCTGCTGCTTACATACCTTTCCCCAGCTGTGGCAGCTGCCCTACCTGGGCTTCTCGATCTCCTCTCTGGGGTGGCGGTGGAGCTCCCGGATCTTGTGGTCCTGGGGACTTCAATCTGCCTTCCCTGGGGGCGCTGGTTTGGCCCAGGAGTTCATGGCATCTATGGAGGCCATGGGCCTGACCCAGTTGATTCAAGGCCCACTCACGAGGGGGGAATACTTGACCTAGTTTTTGTCTCTGAACGGTGGCGGAGTGACAGAGGGCAAGTTACTTTACAACCTTGCCCGCTCCATGGTCTGATCACTATCTCCCACGGCTGGTCTTCCAGCAGGCGCCCCCACTGCTGGGAGGAGGAGCCTCCTAGGTGGTTCCGCTCAGGCGCCTGATGGACCCTGAAAGGTTCCAGGCAGAACTGGGGTTTTTTCCCTCTTCCCTTGCTCACAACTCTGCCGAGGATCTGGCTGTGGCCTGGCAACGGGCTGCATCAGAGGCCCTCGACAGGGTTGTCCCCATGCGCCCCTTACACATCGTGGATCCCGGCTTGCTCCTTGGTATACTGAGGAGCTCCGGAGATGAAACGCCGTCGTAGGGGTTTAGAGAGCAGGTGGAGGTCTACCCGCTCTCAATCCGATCGTGCCCAGCTAAGAGCCTATATTAGGACTTACCTGGTAGCTATGGGAGAGGCGAAGATCTTATCTCTCCACTCATAGCCCGCAGATAATCCCCAGCCCTGTTTCGGTTACCCGCTCCTCCTCCGCTTAGAGGAGGGGCCGACCAAGGCGGGCAGGGCTGAGGAGTTTGGTCAATATCTGGCGGATAAGATCGCCAGATTCGGGACGGGTTGTCCTCTAATTTGCAGTGGTCGGAGGAACGAAGTTGTGGGTAGTCTGGCCACCTATCTGGGATGAGTTTGATCTTGTCTCGGGATGAAGTGGACAGGATTATGCGCGCACTGAGTTCCACCACATGTTTGTTGGACCCGTGTCCCTCCTGGCTGACTTATGCCGCCAGGGAGGCCACCTGCTGGCTCCGGCAGTTGTCAACGCTTCATTAAGGGAGGGTGTCTTTCCTCTGCCTTGAAGGAGGCGGTGGTGAGACCCTCCTGAAGAAGCCTGCCTTGGACCCGACCGCAGTTAGACAACTTTCGTCTCCAACCTTCGCTTTTTGGCTAAGGTTGTTGAGAGTGTGGTGGCTCAGCAGGTTCCGCTTTTCCTGGATGAAGCGGACTACCTGGATCCGCACAATCGGGCTTCCCCGGTTACAGCACGGAGACGGCATTGGTCGCACTGATGGATGATCTCTGGAGGGCCCGGACAGGGTTTTTCCTCTGTCCTGGTCCTATTGGACCTCTCAGCTGCTTTTGATACCATCGACCATGGTATCCTTTTATGCCGCCTCCGGGTTGGGAGTGGGGGCACTGTTCTTCAGTGGTTCTCCTCCTACCTCTCGGGCGGTCGCAATCGGTGTTAGTGGGAGGGGTTCGGTCACCCCAGGGCTCTCTTATGGAGTCCCGCAGGGGTCGGTCCTTTCCTCTCTTATTTAATATCTACATGAAACCGCTGGGTGAGATCATCCGTGGTTTTGGGGTGAAATTCCATCAGTACGCTGATGACACTCAGCTGTACCTTTCCACCCCTGGCCAGATCAGTGATGCCCTCTCCCTGATGTCCCGTGTTTGGATGCACGGATCTGGATGAGTAGGAACATGCTCCCACTCAACCCGCCAAGACTGAGTGGCTTTTGCGCTGCCTCGCCCATCCAGGATTGTTTATCCTGGCCATAGGGGTGAGGTGTTACCCCTGTGGATAGGGCTGAATCTGGGGGTCCTCCTGGATGTACGGCCCGCTGGAGGAGCAGGTGGGGGCCGCCAGGGGCCTTTGCCCAGCTCCTTGTTCGACAACTTCGCCTCTTTTCTGGATCGACTCACGCGACGGTCACTCACGCCTTGTCACCTCGAGACTAGACTACTGCAACGCCTCTATCTAGGACTGCCCTTGCATACCATCCGAGATTGCAGTTGGTGCAGAATGCGCCGCGGACGGTGATGGGAGTTACCCGTTCTCTCATGTTACCCCTTCTGCGGCCTGCATTGGTTACCGACATGCCCGGTGAGATTCAAGGTTTTAGTTTTGACATTCAAAGTCCTACACGACATGGGTCCCCAATATCTGAGGGAGCGCCTTCTTCCAATATCTAGTGCCGCCCCTGTGCGGCTCATAGGCAAGGACTCCTCGGGTCCCATCGGCGAAGTCAATGCCGGTTGGTATTTCCCCGACGACGAGCCTTTCTGTTGCGCCCCACCTCTGGAATCAACTGCCTCTGGAGTCTGCCTGGCCCTGATCTCCGCACCTTCCGCCGTGAATTAAAAACTTGGTTGTTTGACCAACCCGGCTGTGACCCTTCCTTGGGGAGGGATGTTTTTAACCTATTTTATTGTTGTGTTTCATATTTGGGCTTGTTGGTTTAATGTTTTTTAAATATTTATTGTTCTATGTTTTTAGCTGTGAGCCAGTCTTCGGAGATGGGGCGCATACAAGTTCAAATATAAATAAAATAAATAAATAAATAAATCTGTCCTTTAATCCTTTCATGAAAATGTTCTGGATGGATTCAGTTCCACCAGGCCTCCCATTTTCCTCAGTGTCACCCACCTTTCTGAGTGGAGAAGGTCCCTCTGGACAAGGAATGCAGTCAGCAAACTGGCTCTCCTTCTCGAGCCCTCTTGACAAATCCAGGAGGACAACTTTCCACACATCTGGACTGAGGCAGGGACTGAGCAGGAAAAAAAAGGAATGGAAAAGAAAATATGTTAGGTCTCTCCATCCATGGAAAATGAAGGGAGAAATGGACGTTAGCCCAGTAGCCTCTGGTCTTCACTGAGGTAAAAAAGAAATCTCTGATTACTTTAAACAGATGTAGGAGGTAGAACAACTGGCAGATCCTTCATTTAGTTCCTCCCTTTTGCTTTTGGAATTTATCAATACAATAAAGTACTTTCTATTTAATAAAGTCTACAGCAATGGAATTGAAAACAAGAGTTAAGTATGATGATATATTCATATTAAAACTGAGAATAAAGTTTACTGTAAAGATTTAGGAAGCTTTTAATCCCTTAGAATATTCAATATGAAATTAAACTGTGATGAAGAAAGAAACCTTTATTTTTTTATAAAAAGTTTTTATTTTTGATACAAACATACAAACAGGACATACAAAACATAACAAACCATCTTCCATATATACATACAGTGTGTCAGTTGGTTACAAATCCTTTGTGTCATCCTTTCATAATCATCACTTCCAATTTATCAAAAAGAAAATTTATCATATTATCAATAAGACATTATGTATTCATCAATTATTACTTGTATACAATTAAACTATTTATTTCATCACATATATGAGATATATTTTTAATCTAAAATTTATGTTATACTTTCATCCAATGGTTATATATGTCAACATTATATTTTATATCAACCTATTATATTTCTATTACAAAATTATATAGTCTATTGCATTACCAAGTCTTTTTATCCAACCACTGATAAAATAAATCCCATATCTTATAAAATTGTTTATCTTCTTGTTCTCTAATTTCAAATGTCAATTTACTCATTTCAGCACAGTCCATAATTTTCCTAATCACTTCCTCCTGCATAGGTATTTTATCATTCTTCCAATTTTTGGCAAATACAATTCTAGCTGCTGTTAAAACATTTACAATCAAATATTTCAACTCTTTATTGTAGATATCTGGCATAATTCCCAAAAAAATATTTCTGGTTTCAAGTCTATGTGTTGTTGTATCATTTTTCAACCACATGTGGATTTTAGTCCAATATCTTTTTGCATCTGAACATGTCCACCACATATGGTAATATGATCCAGGTATCTGATGACATTTCCAACATTTATCCGATTTATTCTTGAACATTCTTGCAATTCTCGGTAAGTGCCACCTGTAAAACATCTTATACAAATTTTCTTTATAAGCAGTTGACATTGTCATTTTATAATTCTGGGACCATAGTTTTTGCCATTTTTCTAAATCAATCCCATATCCAATTTTGACTCAGCTTCCATCCTCTTGTAGGTAAATTGAGGACCCAAGATTGTTGGAGGCAATTAGCTGACCTTGTAAAAATGCCGCTTAGTAATAAGCAGGCATATACAATGGAATGAAGGCTATTGCTGAGCACACTGGGTTGTATCCCAAAAATTGTAAGCCGCCCTGAGTCTTCGGAGAAGGGTGGCATATAAATGTAATTAAAAAAAAAAAGATAGTTGTAAGTTTTTCCATTTTTCCAAGTCTGTCGCTATCTGCTGTTTAAGTTTGATGTAATTCTCCTCCTTCAGTGTACTACATCTTGCTGTAATATATATCACTAAATATTTAACCTTACTTGTGACCTGTATTTCTAAAGCTTCTTCCAATTCTTTCTTCCATCTCGCTAACATATTCTTTGTTAATATCTTTGTTTTTGTCTTTATTAATTTTCAACCCTGCTACTTCTCCATACTCTTCTATTCTTTTCTTAGCAAGGCTTATTCCAGTGGGTCCTCTAATATAAATACCAGGTCATCTGCAAAGCTTGTAACTTATATTCTTCTTTTTAATTTTCATTCCTTTTATTTGTTTATCTTCTCTAATGCACCTGTTTAACACTTCTAAGTTTAACACAAACAGCAGGCACAGTGGGCAGCCTTGTCTAGTCCCTTTTCTTATATTTTTCTTATATTTTCTTATATTTATAGGCTCTGTCAATTCTCCATTTATCAAAACCCTTGTGGTTTGTTCAGAATATATAGTCTCGATAGCACGATAAAATTTTTGCCAAAGCCCATTTGTGTCAATTGTAGTAACATAAAGCCAACTCACATTATCAAAGGCTTTTGAGCATCCAGAAACATCAAGGCCATTTGCTTTTCAGGATGTGCCTCATAGTACTCAGAGTGTCCAGAATTATTCTCATATTATGTTTAATTTGTCTTTTGGCAGAAACCTATTTTGATCAACATGTATAAAGTTGTTTAAGTATCTTTTCAGTCTTTCTGCCAAAATTGAAGCAAAGATTTTATAGTCTGAATTTATTTATTTATTTATTTGTTACTTACTTACTTACTTACTTACTTACTTACTTACTTACTTATTGGACTTGTATGCTGCCCCATCTCCGAGACTTGGGGCAGCTCACAACTAAAACCAGACAACAACAATAAATAATTAAGAAAGAATTAAATAGACACAAGCCCAATAATTATAACATTCAGTTAAAATTAAATTTAAAATCCTCCAGGAGGGCACAGCCCGGCCTGTTCAAATAACCAGGTCTTCAAGTCATGGCGGATGATGCAGAGGTCAGGGGCCAGACGGAGCCCGAGGGGTAGTTGGTTTCCCAGGACGGGAACCGCCACAGAGTAGGCTTGACCCTGGGGCACCACCAGGCGACACTGATTTGCCAACAGGACCCTGAGAAGCCCCTGTCTGTGTCGCACAGGGCGGTTGGCACTTGATATCGGCTGGAGACGCCCCCGTAGATATCCCGGACCCATGTCTTGTAGGACTTTGAATGTTAATACCAGAACCAGAATTTAATAGGGAAATAGGCCTATAATTTTTAACTTGTTGTAAGTCTGTGTCTTCCTTCGTATAAGTGTGATATAAGCTTCTGACCAAGTCTTTGGTATTCTCTTCTCTTGCATGACTTCATTCATAACTTCTAATAATTGGAGGTTTAACACCTCCTGAAAAGTCTTATAAAATTCCACTGGTAAACCATCCGGGCCTGGTGCTTTCCCTGTATTTTGTTTCTTTAAGGCTTCTGTTAACTCCATCATTGTTATATTCTCTTCTAACATTATTTCAATATCTTTGGGTATCTGTGGTAACTTTGCCTTTTGTATATATTGTTTAATTTTTTCTTCTTGAATACTCTCTTGATAGTACAATTTTCCATAATAGTCTTGTATAATTCTTTTTTCCCTTCATTTCGTAACAAGGATGTCCTTCTTCATCTATTAAATGGCTAATTTTCCTTGATTCTCTTCCTTTCTTAATTTATAGGCTAACCATCTTCCTGGTTTGTTTGCATCCTCAAAATAATTCTGTTTAGCATTTTAATCTTTTGGGCTAGCTCTTCTTTTCCATTAATTCCATTTTATGTTTGGTTATATACATTTTGATTTAACAACTTTTTTTGTGGAAATTTCTGTAGTCTCTTTTCCAGTTTTTATATTCTTCTTCTAATGTTTTAAAAGTCTTTGATATTTCTTTTCCTTGTATAATCAATTATCAAGCCTCTTGTATAGGCCTTCATCGTGTCCCAGAGATTCTGTAACGATGTATCCTCTTTCTTATTTTCTTTAAAAAAGAATACCAGTTCTCTCTCCATTTTCTGTTTAAAATCTTCCTTTAATATCTTATTGTTTAACGTCCATCTAGATCTCATCTTTTGTCCTTTCCAAATAATAATCATTGGATTATGATCGGCCCAAGTACTTGCTTCTATTTCAATTTTTTGTATATTAAAAAAATAGATCAGCTGATGTTCATATCATATCTATTCTTGACCATGATTCATGCCTATTTGAGTAAAATGTATATTGTTTATTTCCTATATATTTCTCTCTCCATGCATCTTTTAAATTGATTTCTTCTATCATTTGAAAAAAGGATTTTGGTAGTTTCTTTCTAGCTTTCTTTGTGGCTTTTTGTGATTTATAATCCAGCTGCTCATTAATTGTTCCATTAAAATCTCCTATCATGCATAAATTAACATAGTCCAGTTCAATTTTTTTTTATGGAGTTTGTTATAAAATTCCTCTTGGTGGTCATTTGGAGCATATATTGCTATTAAAAGTGTTTTAGTATTATTGTCCATTATTTCTACCATTAAGATTCTTCCATCATCATCTGTATAAATTAATTCAGCCGAAATTGTTTCTTTAATATATAGAACCATGCCTCTTTCTTTACATTGTACCAATGAGGTAAACAATTTTCCTAACTTTTTTTGTTTCAATTGTTCATGTTGTTTTTTAATATGTACTTCTTGTAGGCAAATTATATCAAATTTTAATTTCTCCAATTTGTGAAATACTTTCCTTCTTTTAATGGTTGAGTTGATCCATTTATATTCATCAGAACCAATTTTCTTTCCTCCATTTTAGATTTTGTAAGAGGGATTTATTGCTCTGGTGGATCTTATTTCTCTTTGTTCTCTGGGTGCCCCGCCTATTGCGCCTTCTTCTTTTTCTTTTTCTTTTTCAATTACTGCTATCAACTCCTTTTGAGGTTCAATCAGGGGCTCTTCTTTTCTTGTATCTTCCTCCTTTCCTCTAATATATTCATAGTAAAATAATTCCACCTTTTCAACCGTGTCAATTCTGTGTCTTTGTTCCTGCCATGTAAACAGAAGGCCTTCTGGTATCAACCATCTATAATTTATTCCTTTTCTAAGCAGTTCTTTGGTTAGAAAGAGGTACTCTCTCCTCGTCTCCTTACTCTTCTTGGTACCTGTTTCAGCACCACAATTTCTTTGTCTTCATACTTTAATGTCTTTTCTCTTGTCATTTGCAAAATTTGTGTTTTAATAATTTTCTTAGTAAATCTAATATGGACTTCTCTTGGTAGCTTATTCCTCATTGCATATCTTCTATGTACATGAAACACTTCATCCATTCCATCCATCATTTTCTTTCATTATTTCTAGTGCTTCCGCCAATATTTCTATCATTTTCCAGGGAGGTTTTCAGCCTTTTTTTCCTCCACATTTTGAAATCTCAAGTAAAATTCTGACCTGTCCATCTCTCCTCTCAATGATTCAATCCTGTCTTTTCAACTTCACTCAATCTGATATTGATATTTCCAATTTCCTTATCTCTTTGTTCGTCCTGCTTTTCAATTTTCTTAATCTTTTCATCATATTTGGTCATCATCTCTTGGATATTTTCCACTTTCTCATCTGTCTTTCCAATTTTCTGTTGAATATTTTCAACTTTTTCATCCGTCTTATCTATTTTCTGCTGAATCTTCTCCACCTGATTTGTAACTCTGGCTTGCAGGTATTTTTAATCTAATGATTGGTATTTAGGGCAGCTTTTTGCAAGCAAAGAAGCTTTTTGTATTTTTGTACAGGTAATCCTTGACTTACAACAGTTCATTTAGTGACCATTCAAAGTTATAATGGCACTGAAAAAAGTGACATGACCATTTTTCACACTTATGACCATTGCAGCATAACTGCAACTGTTGTTCTTGGTTCTGATCTGGTTCAATCACTTGTGATCCAATGTAAGAAGGATGTTGAGGAACAAAGAGTGAAAGGGTGCAGAAGTATTCAACCAGAATTGAATATTGGGCTCCTGGGGAGAAGGAGCACCTTTGGGACTGAAACTCATGTACTGTAGATACAATAAGAAGCATCAGTTGGGTCTCGAAGGGTCCCCAATCTGTAACGTTAAAGGCTGCATGATTCTGCAGCCCTCAGTAGGGTGGCTTCTTCCTTCCTTCCTTCCTTCCTTCCTTCCTTCCTTCCTTCCTTCCTTCCTTCCTTCCTGTTTCTAAACTGCCTCGTTTGTTTCTGTTGATTGCATTTTTTTTTGAAGACCCTGCACAAAGATTAAAGCACAATGCCTGCCTGCAGGCTTATTCTCTGATAGGCAGAGTACAACAGAACAGGGCCAACTGGGAGAATCCCACCCTGTGTGTGTGTGTGTGTGTTTTCAGGTGGGCCCTAGCTTACAAGGAGAGAGGGAAAGGAAGGGACAGAAAGAGAGAGAGAGAAAGAGGGAGAGAGGAGGGAGAGAGAAAGAGAGGGGGGGAGAAACGAAAGAAAGAGAAGAAGGAAGATACATGGAAGAAAAGAAAGAGAAAAGGAAAGAAAGAAAATGGGGAGGAGAGAAAGAAAGAAGGAAAGGAAGAAAGGGAGGATGAAGGAAGGGGTAGAAAGAAAGAAAGAAAGAAAGAAAGAAAGAAAGAAAGAAAGAAGGAGAGAGGAGATAATAAATGAGATATATTATGATGGATAGATAATACATGGAAGGAGGGAGGAAGGGAGAGAGGGAAAAGGAGAGGAAGAAGGACATAAACCCTGGTTTCAGAAGACTTAAGCAGCAAAGCAACTAGGGCTGGCTGCAAGAGATCTTTGAGGTCATCTAGTCCAACCTGCTCCAGCAGGAGATCCTTACAGAATCAAAGAATAGCAGGGTTAAAAGGTGTGTGTGTGTGTGTGTGTGTGTGTGTCTGTCAAAACACCAAAAACAGGCCAAGTAGCTCTGTGGAGGTCAGTCATAAATTAGAACACTTGCTAAGCAACTGGCCATTACAAGGGACCTGGTCACACACACAGGACCACTTACATTTGGTTTGCCAGTCACATGGCCACCTGGCCATGCCCACCATCACATGACCACCTAGCCAATGCCCAGTCAGCAAGCTACTCCCATCCCAGTCACATGACTACCAAGCCACACCCACAAATTAG
>SOZL01000360.1:35021-70477 GCA_009733165.1 Naja naja | reverse complement strand
TATTATATATTTATCATTTTTATCATGCTTTTCAACTTGAAGGGTTATAAAGTGCCAATTTTACTTACTAAAACTAAAGTCAAATCCTGAAACTGTTTCATTAAAAGCAGTTGTCTGGAATCAGTAACAGGATGGGTGACGGCTGATAAGCTGAAATTCATTCCAAATAAGTAATATTATTGACTAGCAATGTTAGTGATTTAATGCTGCTGTATTAAATAATTGGCTTTAAATAGTGCATCTCATTTCCAGCCTACATAGTTTGCTATCTTATAAATCTGTATGAAGAGGCAAAATACAAATATTTGATATATGGAAGTAGAATTGCAAGTAGCAGTCACATGATATCTCATTTACGGACCACAGTGATTCACTTAATGAATGAACTTGAAGTGAGATTATAAACCTATCATGGTCACAGGATTTTCCAGTTATGAACGTGGTACTTAACAATAGAATTGACAGTCCCAATTGTAGTTGCTAGGTGATGACTACCTGTATTAAGAAGAAACCCAGACTAATTCTCCCAAGTCCTTGGGATATAAGAGAGCATGAATGCAATATGAGTTTTGAGTGGCTTGTATGAAGCCTGGCAGCTTTTTGTGAAACTTTTAATAAATTGGTTACTATTTGAATATTTTTAATTTTCTCTATGGAAGGGAATTATATTTATAAATATTTATAATTATTTTGTATATAAAATATGTAATAATTATATATAAATATATATAACCATAATTACATAATAACTATAATAATTAATTACACATACACACACTTAAAAAATCATGGTTGCTTAGCTATGATTGTTTTGGATAAACCATACTTTGTTAGATTATACACCATAATCTACATACTACAACAATTTGGTTCAGACAACACAGTAAAAAAACAAAGAAATTGCATTACAATTAAGCATGGTCATGTTAATTTTGTCTGAATAGAATAGAATAGAATAGAATAGAATAGAATAGAATAGAGTAGAATAGAATTCTTTATTGGCCAAGTGTGATTGGACACACAAGGAATTTGTCTTGGTGCAAATGCTTTCAGTGTACATAAAAGAAAAGATATATTCATCAAGAGTCAAGAATCATAAGGTACAACACTTAATAATAGTCATAGGGTACAATAAGCAATCAAATCTTACTAGGAAACAGTCAATATAAATCTGAAGGATACAAGAGACAAAGTTATAGTCATACAGTCACAAGCGGGAGGGGATGGGTGATAAGGAGTGATGAGAAGGTTAACAGTAATAGTAGTGCAGGCTTTGTAAATAGTTGGACAGTGTTGAAGGAATTATTTGTTTAGCAGAGTGATGGCATTCAAGGAAAAACTGTTCTTGTGTATTATTATTATTATTATTATTATTATTATTATTATTATTATTATTATTATTGGACTTGTATGCCGCCCCCTCTCTGCAAGGACTTGGGGCGGCTCACAACTAAAACACAATAATACAAACAATAAACATTTAAAAAGAATTAAATTGACAAGCCCAATCTTTAAAACCCAATTAAAATTAAAATAATTTTAAAAAATTCTGGTTGTTCTCGTGTGCAGTGCTCTATAGTGTCATTTTGAGGGTAGGAGTTGAAATAGTTTATGTCAGGGATGTGAGGGGTATATGAGATATAAAATCTCATCAGTTTTGATGCTGAGTTAAAATTATATTTATTTGCTAGTACTCTTGTGATTTTTGCAGTGAAGTCTTTAAGCAGGCATGAAAACAACAGGAAAAACATTTTAACAGAATATATATAACTTGTTTGGGAAGACTACAAAATTGCAACTGGGAGGTTGGAAACTTCTTACTGGAAACTAGGTGAGGGGGAAATCCCTCCAAAAGCAGAAAAACAGGAAATGAACTTTAAAAAAAAAAACAGCATTTTTATACAGAGAACTAGTAAATTGACAACTGATATGCTAGAATACTTATGTTTGAGAGGTAGAGAAAGAATTTCACTTTTTTGGGTATGGCATATCAGATATAGGATCTCATCTCATATTTTAAGACTGAGTCCAGAAAGGATGCTAACAACTAATTAGGAAGGAGAAAGATTTTTCATATGAAAAAGGATTTAATTAAACAAAAGTAGGCCCTTTTAAGTACTTACCAAATATCTTCTAGCCAACCATATTTTATCAGATCTTCATCTAAAAGAAAATGCAAAGCAAAGAATGATCAGAGCTCTAATAGTGTTCACATAAATTGTTTTTCTGTTCTTTTCAATCAGAAAACAAAGAATATATTATGCCTGTTTCTGAGATAACATGTTTTAATTTTTTATTCTTTAGTAAAAAATAATACTAGGGAACAAGCATGTCATTTGCAACCTTCAGATTATTTTTATGTAGTTTCAGGTTCTTAACAAAAGCATTTTTGCCCACCAGGGTTAAGAAGCCCAAATGATGTATCACTCAATTTAATATTATTATTATTATTATTATTATTATTATTATTATTATTATTATTATTATTATTATTTCTAGGCCACCCCATCTCCCGAAGGACTCGGGGCAGCGTACAACCATATAAAAACAGTACAATACAAATATCACACAGTTAAAAACTAACTAGAAACCCAATCAAATTTAAAAACATGAAGACAAATCATTAAAACTCCCACCCCACCCCTCAGTCCAGGTTGACAAGTTGGAATAACCATGTCTTCAAGCACGACGGAAGGAGCGGAGGTCAGGGGCAGTCCGAAGCTCAGGGGGCAGTTGTTTCCATAAGGTGGGTGCTCCCACAGAGAAGGCCCTACCCCTGGGGGTCCGCCAGCTGACATTGTCTGGCTGACGGTACCCCAAGGAGGCCCCGTCTGTGAGAGCGCACGGGATGTTGGGAGGCCATTGCTGGCAGCAGGGTCTCCCGCAAGTACCCTGGTCCTAAGCCATGAAGGGCTTTGTAGGTTAATACCAACACCTTGAATCTCACCCGGAGGGCAACCGGTAACCAATGCAGCTCGTGCAGGAGGGGTGTAACATGGGAGTATCGGGATACTCCCATCACAACCCATGCCGCTGCATTCTGGACTAGTTGAAGCCTCCGGGTGGTCCTCAAGGGCAGCCCCATGTAAAGAGCATTGCAGTAGTTCAGCCGGGAAGTAACGAGCGCATGAGTGACCATATGTAGGGCATCTCGATCCAGATAGGGGCGCAACTGGCGCACCAGGCAAACCTGGGCAAATGCCCCCCTGGCCACAGCCCCCACCTGCTCCTCCAAACTGAGCCATGCATCCAGGAGGACACCCAAGTTGCGGGCCCTATCTACGGGGGGGCAACACCTCTCCCCCCATATTTAAAGATGGAATATCCTTGCTGGAACGAGATGCTGGTACATACAGCCACTCGATCTTGGCCGGGTTGAGTCGGAGCCTGTTCCTCCCCATCCAGGCCTGCACCGCCTCCAGGCACCGGGACATCACATCCAGGGCGTTACTGGGCTGGTTAGGGGTGGAGATAAAAATCTGGGTATCATTAGCATATTGATGATACCTCACCCCAAAACCATGGATGATCTCACCCAGTGGCTTCATATAGATGTTGAACAGGAGGGACGAGAGAACCGACCCCTGAGGCACCCGACAAAGGCGGGGCCTCAGGGTCGATCTCTGCCCCCCCTGCCAACACCATCTGCGTCCAGCCCGAGAGGTAGGAGAACCAATGAAAAAAGGTGCCCCCCACTCCCAACCCCCCGAGACGTTGCAGTAGGATACCATGGTCGATGGTATCAAAAGCCGCCGAGAGATCTAACAGGACTAGGACAGAGGAATAACCCCTGTCCCATGTCCTCCAGAGATCATCCACCAGTGCGTCCAACGCCATCTCCGTGCTGTACCCGGGCCTGAAGCCCGATTGGTGAGGGTCTAGATAGTCAGTTTCCTCCAGGAATACCGGGAGCTGTTGGGCTACCACACTCTCAACAACCTTCACAACAAAGCCAAGGTTGGAGACTGGACGAAAGTTGTTTAAATTAGCTGGGTCCAAGGCAGGCTTCTTGAGGAGGAGCTTCACCACCACCTCCTTCAAGGCGGGGGGGAAGAATCCCTCAAAGAAGCATTAATTACTGCCTGGAGCCAGCCTCGCATAACCTCCCGGGCAGCATAAACCAGCCAGGAGGGACACGGGTCCAATAAACACGTGGCAGCACTCAGCCTCCCCATGATCCTGTCCACCTCATTTGGAGTCACAGGATCAAACTCTTCCCAGATAACATCCCCAAGACCTGCCACATCATTCCCATTGGACTCTGACCAGTTGGAGTCCAAGCTGGCCTGGATTCGAGTGTTCTTGTCCGTCGGATGTTAACTAAACTCCTCAGCATGTCCCTGCAGAGGGTTCTCCCTCCCCTCTGATTAAGGAGGGAGTGGGTGACCCTGAACAGGGCGGCCAATTATCTGCGGACACGATGAGAGCAGAGAAGTGAGCACACTTCGCCGCTCTCATCGCAGCAAGATAAGACCTAATACAGGTTCTTAACTACGATTGGTCGGATTTGGATCGACTGGACCTCCAACAGCTCTCTAGGCCTCTTTTCCGATGCTTCATTTCCCGGAGCTCCGTGGAAAACCAGGGAACCAACCAGGATCTGCATCAGGTTAGAGGCCTCAGAGGAACAACTCAGTCAAGCGCCCCAGCAGCAGCCGTCTGCCAGGCGTCCATTAGGGTCTCAACCGAGCTGTGGGCGAGGGAGGTCAGGATTGACCCAAGCGCCGTCTGGAACCCCTCCGGGTCCATTAGGCACCTGGGGCGGAACCATCTCATTGGTTCCACCTCCTAGCGGCAAGGGGTGGCATTCCGGAAGGTCAGCCGTAGAAGGGAATGATCGGTCCATGGCAGGGGATAAACAGTTGGTGATCCCCCACCTCGATCATTACACCACTGTCCTGAGAGAAAAACAAGGTCAGGTGTGTGCCCCCCCTCATGGGTGGGGCCCTGTATTACCTGGGTCAGGTCCATGGCAGCCATGGAAGCCATGAACTCCTGATCCAGCCTCAACAACACCCCAGAGAGGACAAGTTGAAGTCCCCCAACACCATAAGTTTGGGGAACTCAACCACCACCCCCGACAGGACGTCCAGCAGATCAGGCAGGGCTGCCACCATGCAGCTGGGAGAAAGATACGCAAGCAGCAAACCCAACTGGCCCCTAGGGCCCCACCTCAAGATACTCACACCCACCTATGTGTGGGACAGTGGCCTCCCATGGACAAAGAACCTCCCTGATCACAACAGCCACCCCCCCGCCCCTACCCTGGGTCCGAGGCTGATGTATTACACGGAAACCTGATGGGCACAATTCTACCAGAGGGACCCCTCCCTCCAGGCCCAACCAGGTCTCCATGATACACGCCAGGTCTTCCTCCTTGATCAACTCCCGGATGAGGGGAGCTTTGTTACCAATGGACCTGGCATTCAAATAGACTAGCCTCAGCCCAGGGCCCTGATCCTCCAAGCCCCCGGGGGAGTGGGCAGGAACCGGAGGGTCAGAGCACGTCACCACACAAAGACAGCGGTGGGCACTCCCCGAAAGCGATATGGCCCTCCGTCCTTACCTCTGCTGCCCCTCCCAATGACCATGCAAATTCCATACTCCACCCATTCCCCAGAAGCTCTGGACAGCCCCAACCCCCTCCCCCCCGCTGTGGCCCATTTCCAACCTGGACTGCAATAATCCTAGTGGGGCTCCCTCAGGCTCCAACCAGGCCCGGGTACCCACCCCACTCCCTAAGCCTCTTAAAAATTTATTTTAAAAAGTTAACAAAGAGGTCTTGGCACCCCTCTTATCACTCTGCCCATGACCCCTACCCTTATCCGCGCAATGCCACCTCTCTGGATCACAAGATCCGTCATCAAGGTAGGCCATCGATAACCCAGCAGGCCACACCCGGGATGGAGGGGAATCCCTCAGGGCCTGCAAGTCTGCAACTATAGGTGGGCAGATTTAGATCATACAATTTCGGGGAGAGAGATGACAAAAAAGCCAAATGAAGCATGTCTAGATCGAATGGTCAAGATAAGGGAGCGTCTTCTTCCAATATCAAATACCGGTCGCCCTGTGCGAGCCCATAGGCAAGGACTCCTCGGGGTCCCGTCGGCGGGCCAATGCCGGCTGGCGGTTCCCCGACGACGAGCCTTTTCTGTCGCGGCCCCTGACCTCTGGAACCAACTGCCTTTGGGGCTCCGCCTGGCCCCCGATCTCCGCACCTTTCGCCGTGAGTTAAAGACCTGGTTGTTTGACCAACCGGGCTGTGACCCCTTGGGGAGGGATGGTTTTAAGGTTTTATAATGTTTGAACTTATAATTTAATTTAATTGTTTTTTAAGTATTTATTGTTCCTGTTTTAGTTGTAAGCGCCCGAGTCTTCGGAGATGGGGCGGCATATAAGTTCAAATAATAAATAAATAAATAAATAAATAATCGGTCCAGGTAGAGTCTCCAGAGCAGTCCAAAACCCGGGGGCTCTCTCACAGCCATCGACGGGCCTGATGGAAAGGGCCCTAATGGACTGGCCCCCGCGCTCTCACCATTGGCCGCACCCCATCCACTCGCCCGCTCGGGAATACTGTTCGTCATGGCCCTCTCACGGTGGTGGGAACATCCGCCCCGACAGGCATCCTTAGAGCCAAAAAAGTGAGAAGGAGGGAGAGACCACCTATCCGGATCTCAAGTCTCCAGTTGATACAAGGGTTGATAGAAAAGGCATCAAAGGCCCAGCTGTCCTCGTCCATGGCAATGTCAGCCAGGGCAAACAGACAGCCAGGCACCCCCCCAAGCAACCAATGCCTCCTGGGGGGACCCCCCTTTCGTCCAACCTCCAGAGGAAAACGTTCATCCGGGCCAGGGCTTCGTCCACCCAGGGCCGAGTCCAAGGCTCATCCAGGCCCACACCCACAGCCCCCCGGACAAATCCGGGGGCCATTTCAGCATAGGCCCTAATGGCCTCGGTTCCAACTGTCCTAGCTGACACAAAACCGGGTTTAGGGTGACCCATTGGCCCAAACTTAGGCCAGTAGGCCCATCTCCCAGTAGGGCAGCGTGCCCACCTTCTCGAGCCCGGTGCTGGCCTCACATTCGGGATAACTATCAACAACCACGATCTTCCAGCTCCCGCAGCATCCAATTCGCCATCCCGGCAGCCCCAAAACGGGGCTAGATCTTCGCACCTGCCAGTGCAACTCACAACGCCACAGAAGCCACCCCAGGAACCGGCAGGAACAGGCCCAGCAGAGACAAACACAGGAACAGGCCCAGCAGAGACAAACACAGGAACAAACCCAGCGGCAGCAAAAGCGAAAACCGTGACAGCAAGCAGCCCAGTGGCAGCGTCAGCAACGGCAGCAGCTCCAACGCTGGTCTCACCTCCAAACGAGGCTTCAGCTGACATTGGAAATCCCTGTCGGCCATCCATTTCCGCCATCATTGCCGTCATCCTCGCTCTCCCCACCCCCGCCGCCGAAAACCACGAGCAGGTCTTTGCACACAAACCAGGGGCCAGAATAAAAAACATCTTCCAGACCCCCACACAATTCATCGTTGATCCCGGGTGGTCAGGGGCTGAAAACCAAACCCCTACCCTCTCCATCTAGACAAACTCACTTCTCCCCTTTACAGACCTCTAAGCGTTGCTAGCGGCCATGTTGAGGCATGCACAGAAATTCCTTTTAACTTGTACATTAGCATTTTCTTTATTACAAATACCAAATTTAGATGAATGGGAGTACAGCTTATTACATAGCAAGTATTTGATTTCTGCGCAAGGCATACAGTGCAATTTCACTTTTCAAAATGAATTTTACAATATCTATTTGATAAAAGCAATCTTGAAAACATTGGTGGGTGAGGAAGATCCATGAGGCATCTGGAAGTTGAATCTCTACTGAATTTATTTCTTGTTCCAACTTATGAATTACATTATCTTTGTTACTTGATTGTCTACAAAAGTAACACAATCTAATTTAGACTGTATACTACACTCACAATTAATACATTTGCCCTGGAACAAAATAAATGTTCCATCTGTTTAAAGATAAAAGGTTGAGAATTGGGAGGGATGGGGTCGGGGGAGTGTGAATTAATTTAGTCACTGAATTATGCAAAAGGTATTGATATTATTTAATTTTAATTTATTAAATTTGTTTCCTGCCCATCTCATTACATGGCAACTATATCAAGTACAATATATAGACTATATCAACTGTTTATCAAATACCATATCAAGAACCTTGGTTAAAACAATATAAATCAGGAAATGTAATTAACATTGTGTTAAGATTTCTCCATATTATGAAGAATCCATTCTGATTCAAGCACCTCTCTCACAAAATTACATGTAACTTCTATGGACAAATAAATCCACATTTTTCACATGGTACTAATCCATGTATATAATAATCTAAGAATGGTTTCCAGTTTGAGTTGAAACCTGTGTCTGATTTACTTTTAAGATACAAAGCTATTCCAGATGCCAAAGCATATTCTCACAACTTCTTTAATTTATTTGCTGAGAATATTTATATGGCCGCCCAACTCACTCACCATAACTTTGGGTGACTTACAGAAATAAAACTGAAATACAAAAGGCAATAAACCACCTTGCCAACAATAGTTTTTTGAAAATGATTTATCCACTCTAGCAAAACTGGAGTAATGTACCAACAACAAAACATCTTATACTAATTTACTCCAAATAAATGTTCAGAAGTAAATTTTATGTTCTTCCTTTGAAGTTCCTACTATGAAATTTTTATTATTACATTCCAATTTTGTATCCATTTAATCATGCAGCCTTTGATCTTTCCAGATTCTATTTCACCAGCAATCTATAAATACAGTTCAACAAATATTCCGAATGACCTGTTATAAGATTTTTCCAACTTCTCAATACTGTATTCCCCTTATTTTTACAATTCTTTTAATCTGCAATTCTTTTAAATTCTACATACTTGAAGATAATAAAACCATTATCTTCTGCAAGCCACTGCTGCACTCTTGCCAAAAAAACTGCAGGGACTTGTCCAAACAGTTGCCAAGTGTTAACGCTGACTCAAAGGAACCAAATAAATAATCCTAGTGATTCAAACTATTCTAGACCAAGATGGCCAGGTGGATGTCACTAGGAAGTAAAACATAAACACAGGGGTATTTTCTCTCCCAGCATGGTCCTCATAATGGAAGCAATACGTTGTCATCATAACTAGCAGACCTTGCATTTTAATCCTTTAATAATTTGTTTAATCACTCTTTAAACCATCTACATTGGCAACTATATCTTGGTAACAAATGTCATAGTTTGAAAAAAAATCTTCCTTTTATCAGTTCTTAATCTTTCCCATTGGATTCTAGAATATTTTAATATTACAAAAGGATCCTGTCTGTATAAGAATGGGATATGGATAATTTTATCCATGTATTATTGTGTCCTGCTACTTTTTATAAATTAAAAAAAAAGTTTTCCCCACTTCACTTGCTTATTTTTGGATCCTCTTTTCTGCATCCTTTAAGTTTATTAGAAGCCTGGTGATTAGAAGTAACAGGATTAAAAAATGGTTATACTATAAAGATTATAAAGGTAATACAATTTTGACAATTATTTTTAATTCAATTTTAATGATTCCCAAAAAGAAATTTACTTTTTCATGGTTTTATTGAACACACTCATTGTAATACCTGCAAGAAATGTTAATTAATCATTGTCTAGGTTCCCATCAATTCTTAATTCCACATACAAATTTTCTTTGAAAAAACTGGAGCTATATTGGCTATTTCCAGGTTCTATGATGAAAGGCCAATCTTAAAAACATTTTACATATTTCTGTTAAAAGTCAGCAGGTTGTAATTTACTGTAATTAATTTGTCAACTACAGGTAATCCTTGACTTACAACAGTTCATTTAGTGACTGTTGAAAGTTAGCACAGCACTGAAAAAAGTGACACGGCCATTTTTCACACTTACGACCACTGCAGCATCCCCATTGTCATGTGATCAAAATTCAGGCGCTTGGCAACTGACTCACACTGATGACGTTTGCAGTGTCCCAGGGTCCCTTTTAGGGCCTTCTGGCAAGTAAAGTCAATGGGGAAGCCAGGTTCATTTAACTGTGGCAATAAAGATTGTAAAATGTGGCAAAATTCACTTAACAATTGAATCACTTACCAACATAAATTTGGGCTCAATTGTGATTGTAAGTGGAGTACTACATATATTTAGAACTTTGGTCACCAATTTCTCTCAGTTCTTAAGATTCCTCTTCTAAGAAAAAAAAATTAGCCAGATTTTTGCTCTGTACACAGACAATACAAGCAAATATCTGGCTAAACTTTTATTTTAGAAGAAGAATCTTAATGAGCGTGAGAAATTGGTGACCAAAGTAAAGCTCTACATAGTTTCTGTTGACAAACTAATTCAATTGGCTTTTCTGCAACCTTATCTTCTTTCATTTCTTCACCATCAATCTATCAACTTCTTTTTTTGTCCATATTTCACTTTTTAAAATTATTTGTCTTCACATTAACTGTAAAATTTATCTTAAGTCTTGTCATCATCCTGATGGTCTGCTTATATTTTTATCCAACATTTTATCAATATTGATTAGGGTACTAATTTCCTAAAACTAATAACCACCCCGCCGTTCTAAAAAATGCAGCTATCTAAAAGGGCGAGTGAATTTCCAAGCAACAGGAAGATAAAAAGAGTTGTTACAGAAGATGCATAAATTATCAATAGATCATACCTTTTTGATGCAAATCAAAGGAATGTTTTACTTACTTTCATACTTGTCTTTTCCCATATAAATTGTATAAACAGAAGGAACAACTGAAGAATAGAAAAAAAAGTAACCCATGTTTTACATCAAACTATGCAGAGATATGCAAAGATATGCACAGATACAAAAGATTTATCTATATCAAAACTATTAAACATATTCATATCCAATGTCAGAATCACTATAAGTTTTCCTCAACTGAGGGATAACTAAATTGTGTTCTAAAAACATCAGTTGCCCCAGTATTATTTTCAACAGAAACTATATATACATATAGGGAGAAAAGGAAAATTCTTTAAAACTGCGGAAAACTGTGGTTAAAAGAGAGCAAGGAATGGTTAAGGTTACAAGAGGTAAAGAAAACTGTTTTAGAAATTGGTGGAAAGTGCTAAACAATGAATGAATGGCATTACATTATGTTTGAAGTGAAGATATGCTGGAATAATATTTTAGAAATTACAATACTATGCCAGATAGAATTCCATAAAAGTTAGTGTTTAAGAAAAAGCTGACAGAAGAGAATATATGCTCCAAGAATGGTTGATAGGGTAAGGCTACAGATATAAACACTAGTTGAAGAAAGGATAACATATGGACGTGGTTTGCTTATATGGTGTATAACGTATGTATGAAAACCTTACCGGTGAGGAAATCCATTAATGTTCCCCTCTTCAAAGAAAAAGATTAATAATACAAAAAGGGAATTTGCTTGCTAGTCTTAGAAAGTGTTTGAATTCTGATTGAAAGCATAGTAGACATGACAATGAGCAAAATTTGGGGAAAGGAGTTTGCACTACAGCAGTTCTCTGAAAAATATATGAAGATGATAACATTTATTACACCTTTTCTTATATGAAGAAAACTCTATATGTACAATGAAAATAGACTTTAGTTATAGAATGTTTTGTGCAAATATGGTGCTGAAAATGCACTGTTGAACAAATAAGTTTATGATGAAAGTAGAGCATAACTGACAATAAAAGGAATGCTTAAGAAAATGGCTTAACATTAAGAAGGATATAAAACAACAATATGTGATGTCCCTTTGTTTTTAGTGTACTTCTGAATAAATTTATGAGAAGTCTTTGTGGTGACATTGAAGGTACAGTATATTGGTTATGGATATGACTATGCATGAGAGGCTGCAGTATTATTGGCTGAGAATCCACAAGATTTCCAGAAAATGCTGTACAGGTTGTAGGGTGCAACTAGAAACACGGACCTAAAAATTAATACAGTCATCGAATATCAAATATAGTTGCATTTGTTCAGGAAAGTTAAGTGAATAATTGCAATTTATTTGCATTTTCTACTCCTTTTCTCCGCTTTACAGAATACAGCTTACCCAAAGTAGATATCTAAAAATGTATACTATCAGAACGGGGGAATGTATCAAAAACAATACTGTTATGCTAAGTAAGGCAAAAGCTTAGGAGGGCAGTATTTTGTTCTCACAAACAGGACATGACACATTGAGACAGTACTCACCAATTCTACCTTCTGCTAGTCAAAATTCTGTTAGTCAATTTTACCTTCTGTTAGTCAAAATCCAAAACAATCATTTCAACAGAAGTGTGTCAAATGTTGGGAAGTTTTGGATTGGATTCACACATTATGCTAAACTATGGTTTGGGTCCAGCTAAACTATTTAATGTCATTTTCATTGTATAGAGGTTTTTTTCCCTCAAAACGTATCGAATTGAGATGTTGTAATAAAAAAAATTGTGTCTTTTTTTCATAAATGATTGGCAATCAGTGCACCAGCAGTCATTTGGCTGTATTCTTTCACAGCAAGATCACTTTTCATGAACCCCACACAGAAATCTGAGCGAAGATGCAGAGATAAGCCAGATGGGTTGAACTGATGACTACACAAACCCATCATTTCCCCAACCGAAACAGAAGTGGCTGGTGATAACCAGAGTTGTAATCTGTCACATCAACCGGGGAAAAGCGGTTTCAGATAGAAGCATCCACTTATAACTGAGAAGAGTTGTGAAGCTTGCGGCCAGAGCCACTCTTACCGTTGGACGTGAAATAAAAAACCATGGCAACACACCACGAGAGCTCCTTCTGACCCGCTTCGGAGATTTAAGCCAGAAAGATTCGCAAACGGCCAGCGCCTTCCGGTTCTAGCTAGGCGGCTCTCAGGAAATGACGTCAGTTAATAGTTCCCATAGAGGTAATAATTGTTAGAAGTAGAACTTTCCGAAAATCCCACAGAGAGGTTAATTTTCCAACCTATAGAATTTTCCTTGTATAGGTTTATAGCTAGGTACAGGGATTCTCATCAATGTTCCCTCGTTGCCTGTGGACGCGCTGCTTCCTTAAAAATCAAACTTTCTGTTGTGTAGTTTTATATAAATCTTGCCCCTTAAACGAGAAAAATGTTTCTTTACTTTTAAGGGGACATACAGAAATGGATGAGCTCAGGCTGGTTGAAGCGCCACTGAATCGGGCTGGATGGGTACTTGCCTACGTGACAGTTTTCGCCCTCTACCTATCCTTAGTGATAACCTGCAAATATGCATTCTTTATTTTAAACATTACACTAGTCATCTATGCCAGTAAGGCAGAATTTTCTGCTTCTAGGGAAGCAGAGAGAATTAGCAGCCTTCTCCAGAGGCTAATGTTCACCCAATTGGTTAGGAAAGTTTCTTACTAAAGAAACTTACCTTCGCGATTTCAAGGAGCGGATCCAGGATATGGGTCTGTTTAACAAAAAGGTACTGTGTTTGAAGAATGGAAATATAAAGCAACATGCTGGAGCAGTTAAGGATTTAACGAATGGTATATTTATTTTTATTTTATTTATGTATTTGATTTGTCAATCGCTTACAAAATAATAGGTATAAGTATAAACATGAGTAAGAATACAGAAAATAGGTACGATTAAATGGGGACAATAGGACAGGGACGGGAGGCACGATGGTGCTAATTACTATATAATTACTATACTATATGGATCTTTTCTTTCTGTAAATTACTTAGCTTTTGCTTTTTTTAGTGATATTTATTTAAATTACCATATTTTCTAGGGTATTTTTTACTCATAATCACCGTTTATCTATTTTTCTTTCTGTCGGTGCTAGTTGTTTTGTATTTTGCAATTAAAAAAAAACATCTCCAATAAATGTAGCCAGCCTGGTTCTACAAAGCTGGAAAAAGCTGATCTACATATCTAATACTATATTTTACTTCCCACCTTTATTATTTTTGTAAATAATTCAAAGCACCTAATACTCATTCTTCCTCTTATTTTCTCAGCTTTCATGCCTGAAGTGGGACTAGAATTCATGGTCTCCTGGTTTGTGATCTGTGTCTTAACCACTAGACTAGACCAAACTAGTTCTGTTGTCTTCTGTTTCTGTATTTCATGGTAATAATTGCACAGGGGGGGAAATCCTTGTAAATCAAAAAGTTTGCAGTTGTCTTGTGAAACTTTATAGGTCTCTAATACAAATAACTTTTGAAAATGGTTTTTAAAAAGTATTTGCTGGACCTGAGTAATTAATTGATACATATTTGTTTTATTCTCAGCTTTGAATTCTTGCCTGAATTGGGTTCATGTTTACAGTGAGGTTAGAATTTTATAGCAAAAAAGTGAGGTCAAAATAACAAGTAAATAAACAAGCAAATGACTATAAGCAGCACTATTGTTTATACCTAATATCTTTGCCATTTATAAGTTGAGTGGGCTGAATGTAGTTACGGTAATTTTGATGTCTGCTGATCAGAGAAAAGGCTTCAGTCAAGCAAAATGGGCTGCAAAAGACATTTGTGATGCAAGCATGACCTCAGATGGGAAGCCCTAAGAACTTGTAGCCTAGAGGCTGACAGAGCAGCTGCTGGGCCCCAGCACCATGCTGACAATCCTGCAGAATGTCATCTCAGACTGCTGTCACCTGCTGCTGTTTCTGCTAGTTGCCATTATACTTGTGCCTGCTGCTATCTGGGCGTTCAAAAAGGTGAAAAAAATACAGGTAAGATCGAATTCTTCATTGGAAATTGCTTAAATTTCTGGTCTTGGTTCTGGTCGTGAAGAAGGGTAGAGGCTGTTACTAATATTAGATATGACAAGCTATTGTCACATGCTTTGTTTACTTCAATTCACAAAGATCTATGATAACTCTTTAGGCTATAAGCAAACTTTTAAGGGAGAAGTGGCTCTTAAACCTCAGCTATAACTTCCCAGTTCATTATCTATCTGACAGAAAGCAAAGGTTTATTTCATGAGACTATGTACCTGTTTATGGATATAGTTATCTCTTTTCATCATGTTTGATGACTGGATCTGGAACATATTAACCAATTATTGAAAATATTTTGTGTTATGTAAAGTGGTGGAATTATTTGGGAAGCGGTGAGAGAAAGAAAGAGAGAGAGAGAGAGAGAGCTTGGTTCTATTATTTTTGTGATAGTTTAGCTTTTTTTTTAAAGTTGGGAATAATTAGACTACAATAAAAAAAGTCAAGAAGTGTTCTATTCTCACTTTTTCTTGAGAAAAATATTTTTCTGCTCTGAGAAAAACAAATCACAGGGAAAATTCATTTTATGTTCTTTTGCGGAGAAAAATACACCTTCATCTTTATTCAGATAAGTCTTTTGCGCCATCCACTCTTTGCTGTTGGCCACATGATTATTGGTTGGGCTTATATCCTGCTTTATTTCATCTGGACTGATGATCAGAGAATGCCAGAATGATAGCTGATTAAAGCAAACCAATGTAATTTCTGTCCTTGCTTCTTCCTTGCATATGAGCACCAGGTAAATCCGAGAAAGCCATTTTTATGGAGTTTTCCTCATTTTTAAAACTAGTATAGGAGACTGGTTTTCCCTGCAGTCATTAGAATAGTCTTCCATAATAAGGGATTATGGAAAATATGACTGTTTTTAAAGTCATCTATATATGATTTCTGTTTTTTTAAAATGAGTCATATGTCTTTCAAGAATGGTGTCCAGAAGCCCAGATGTTGAAAAAGATGCCAATTTATAACAAAATAAACTTGGGAAATTTTAGCTAAGAAGCAAGCTAAGATCATACACAAGTCTTTTGTTTTATATTTTATTGGCCAGCTGCAGAGAAGGAGAATTAAAAACGAATTGGCTCATAGTATTAATAATGTTGAGGTTTGCAGGAATGAAGATAATTATAGGTCAAGTTTAAACTGTTTTGTGAGGGACTTGGGAGGGAAAACACTGGTGATGCAAAAGTAGTCTCAGGTGACATATTTCTTTTACCATATAATCATACAGATAGAATATATCCTGGAATGGACAAACCAGAGGTGTCAAACTCCCAGCCCATGGGCCAGATGCGTCACACAATGGCCATGCCCACGCCCGGTTTAGCAAAGGGGGGAAAAGTCCCGATACGTCACGTGATGACGCCATGATGACATAATTTGACACCCCTGCTGTAGACCATCTAATCTAGTCTCATCCAGTGTTAGAACATCCGCAACAGATGGTTACCTTATATCTGCTTTAAGAACATCAGTGATGGGAAAAATGATTCCTTTAAATAATTGTTTTCACTATTAAAGTTCTCAAAATGGACAGATGTAAGGTTTTTTTGATGTTCAGTCAAACTGTATCCTCTCTTCAAACTTGCTATTATTATATCTAATTGTACCCTTTGGAACAAAAAAGAACAATTCTTCATAGTTTCCTATAGAACAATTCTTCTTATGTATGTTCCTGTCCATCTTTTTCTTCTACAGGCTCGCAACAAAAAGCAGAGCAAGTACAGAGTACCATGGATAGGTAAGTGATGCACACAATTTCACTTTCTCTTTCTTTTTAGTCTCATAGCACTGGGGTGCCTTGGCAATCCTAGTCAATATGCCCTTCGCTGTGAATTCTGAGGGTTGACTATACATTTACCATGTATCAAGGGTGAGAAACACTGCTGTAGTAATTGGGAGGTTGAGTCTTGGAACAGCAACCTTTCTTCTGTATCTCTCCTACTGCAGCATCCTTGGAAAAAATAAGTTTCGCAAGCACAGATCCAGGGAGGACAAAGGGTATAAACTCAGCCACAGAACAGAAGTAAGTAACCTACTTGATATCTTCCTTAATAAGCCATTTGTATGTTCCAAAGAATAAGGTTATTGTTGCCTAGAAACAGCACCTGTTGCACAACAATTCTGCTAAAGTTTGGAAAGACATCTGAGATTCTGCTCTTATCTTCATAGTATTTATTATTATCTTCATTTTATGAAAGAGATATAATAAGAGAAGAATTATCCAAGTTAAGCAGGAATCTCTGTTCTGATATGACAAATGCAGGAGTATTTTTATACTTTCATGGGGAATTTAGCAAATTGAAAGAAATCAAAACTAAATTCTCACTTCAGGATTTGGGTAATCATCAAAGTATCAAATGCGGAGCAGAAACATGAGCTTTTCTCTACTTTTTCTGGGACTGTTAGGAAAAAGAACAGGAAGGGAAATTCTTTAACCCAATTATTATGAATAGTTGTGGTAATTATTTTAATAAAAGACATCACTCAAGTGACTGGCTTTAACAACACTACATCAACACAAAGCTGTACAGTAGAATAATAGATTATTCTAAAACCTCAAGATGTAATCTGTGTCTATGACATTCAACATCTCAAAATTGGAAGGACTGTGTGTCAGCATATCTGTGTTCACTCTCCTTAACTCTCATATGTTATAATGTTTACTGGGATTTTTAGTGATACTGGGCTTGTGATTGTTTAATTCTCTTTTAAGTAATTTATTGTTCATTGTTTGGTTTTAGTTGTGGGCCGCTCCGAGTCTTCGGAGATGGGGCGGCATACAAGTCCAAGTAATAAATAAATAAATAAATATGCTTCCCAACTTCTGATTAATATGTAGGAAGATCTATGTTGATTTGAACCTTCCTGTTTAGAACAAAATGGAAGAATCAGTTGTAAACATACTGTATTTGGTTTACTGGGAGGTTGAAATAGGATCAAACCTATTTCTTGGGAGAGTCTTGATTGTGTTTTGATAATTCTTTGATACTTTTGCCAAGCAGGATGGAGTCTCTCTTTTCAAGTGTAGGTTACTTTTACCCATATGGATGAGAGTCCTGACATGTCATTATGTTACTGAGACACAGACATCATGCAGCCTAAATATCTCAGGCCAAAGCAATCCATTTCTTCCAGTATTTGAACAGCCAAATATTATCATTATAGTATAAAACTGCCATAGAGAAAGTCAGGTTTCAACCAACAGTGTTTCTACTTGGGCTATGATATGACTGAATGTAAGAAGCTCTTTTTTTGTTTATGGTCTGGCCAAACATTGAATCAAAGTTGTGGTGCAATATAAGGTATTTTAAACAATGAGACTTCAGGAGATCACACAGGAAAGGGAAAGGCCAAGTGTCAAGAGGAATTATACTTGATTTTTTTTCACACTGTGGAAAGATTGCAATACATTTTTTTATTTTTTTTCTAATATGCAGCCTTCCGTGTTTTATGGATTCTGGGAAGGGAACAGCAATTACAGAATAACGGGTTGTGGGGGAAGAGAAAAAGATAGCTGTAAAATAATTGTAATGAAGGGGAGCCAAATGAACTTTCTGAAAAAGATAAAGGCTATTTATAAAAACAAATAAAAAATAAAATATCAGGATGTACTATTGCCATCTTAGCTCGCCCCACAAAAAAACCCAGGGAAAGCCAGGAAGAAGGCATTAGTTATAAGCAGGTGATAGATTATTCCCCAATGTACATATGCCTCTCTCCCATTTTTGTCAGGTCCAATTTGAGCCTCTATCGAACTCTGTGTGTTTTGGACAAGAAAATTGAATATCTCACCTGGCAAATGCAGCGTATCAGTAAACCGTAAGATCCTGATAGAACTTCTATGCAGGGAGGGGGTTAGGAGGGACGCTTTCTACTAAGCAATGGAGTGGTTTTTAAATATAAAAGTAAGCTAAAGCTTTCTAAGTGAATAAGTAGATGGTGATAGAAAAAGTTAGAGCAAGTAGCTGAATGTGTATCTCTTTCTGTTCAATAAATTCAAAGTTCTGGATTGCATAACAGTCAAAAATCACCTTGCTGGAGACTCTCTTTTCAGCAGATAATGCTGTAGTCTTCTTAGCAGGCATATTCACATTCTTTTTCCTTCTGCTTTTGATAGTTATTAACATTTGGTACTGTGATAAAAAAAGCAAACGCAGGCTCTTTTAGCCAACCATAAAAAAGGCTTTCATATATGTTAATTTAATGTAAATTGAAGTCCATTTACTTAAAATGGCTGAGGTTGGGAAACACTGGCCCACAGGTTAGAACGTTGAGGCTGGAGGGGGAAATCAGAGAAAGGGTCTTTTGTTTATTAATAGATGTAATCTCACATCCTGAAAGGAATGTTTACCTGAATGGCTGTCACTTTAAGCCAATTTATCCACACTTCCCATGAACTATATACTGGCTGGACAGCACAGTGTATGTAAATTTCCATGTCCTGAGGGCTTTTTTATAGCTTTGATTGAATTGCTGATATTTACCAGTTCTCTAGTAAGAGATGCATTTAGCCAGTTCAGCTCAAGTGTCAATATGGGAGAAAAGGTTCTGGTTCTTTATTTGTGACCTGGGGTTTACTGAGATCAGGCATGGCCAAAGCTAGTGTGTGATGTGCATGGCATGAATGACTTTCTTCCCATATTAGATATGGGCAGCAAACACGGGGCCTATTTGTAACTGATTTTAGTACCCATCCACAGTATATTCAAGGGCCGGGAAAGAAGCAAACAATAATTTTAATTAGGGAAGTCCAAAAACTGAAGTGCAATAACTGAAAAGATGCTCCCCTGGGTAGCTTTACTCACTTCTCCCTATTTTCCAGTTGTTAAAACAATACTGTATCACATAGATTTCAGGCAGGGGTTCTGCTGGGAGAGTTTAAAATATCAAGATGGTGGCCACAACCATATGATCAAAGCTTCAGCCCTTTTTAAGAAAATTATCCCACCTTTTCATATACAACTCAAGGCAGCAACATGATTAATGCTCCTTCCTCCTCCTATTTTCCCCACAAGACCCTTATGAGGGGAACTGGGCTGAGAGATAGTGACTGGCCCAAAGTTACCCAGCCATTTCTAATGCATCAGCTACAGGACCTTTGGCCTGTTAATATTTATTAACCGCCCTGTTCGAGCACACAGACAGGGGCTTCTCCAGGTGCCGTCGGCAAGTCAATGCCAGCTGGCGGCGCCTCGGGGACGGGCCTATTCTGTGGCAATTCCCGCCCTATGGAATCAACTACCCCTGGGGCTCCGCCTGGCCCCTGACCTTCGCACCTTCCGCCACGACCTGAAAACCTGGCTATTCGAACAGGCCGGGCTGGGCTGATCTCCTGGGGGCAGGGTTAAATTTTAAATGGTATACTGGGGTTTTAACTTAAATTAGACTTGTGACTATTTAATATTGTTTTAAATTAATTTATTGTTATGTTTTGGTTTTAATTGTGAGCCGCCCCGAGTCTTCGGAGATGGGGCGGCATACAAGTCTAAATAATAAATAAATAAATATATACTTTTAATTGAAGTTCTCTGGACTTAAATCATTATTGAATGCCTAGCTTTTGTGGCCTGAGGCAACTGCTTTCGTCTACATAAGGTAGGGGCTGATCCTGACAGAGGAAGAGAATAGCATTTGGACTGTAAGTCCTCTGCCCTCCCAATGACCCATCTTCAATATGCCCTGCCAAAAGTAGGGGATATAGTACATTTTAGCTGGAATAAATATGGGTCTTTTCAATGTGGGAATGGTACCTTTCAGCTTCACACCTCTCCATCCTCCCCAATGCTGGGAGTATTGGAAGCTAAGCTGGTTAATTTACAGCTGAATATGTTTACCATCGTGAGTTATTTGTAAAAACAATAAAGGCGGGATACAAATAATAAACTAAAATAAAATCAACATGTAGCAAGGGATGAGATGCTATATAATTAAGCTTCATCGTAAATGGCCGCTCTGACCATTTTTCTTTGTTTTCCTGCCTCCCTTCCCATTTTTAGACTCTCACGCTCTGCGTCCAACACCACTTTGAATTCCATCACCTCTCTGTACAGCTGGGCCCATTCATCAACCAGAGATGTTTGCTATAGCCGGTCTAGAACACCTCCCTCCCCAGTCCCCATTGCTTCACAAGAAATTCCAGAGTGGCAGGGGCAGGTCTCCAGACCTTACAAGACTGGTTTCCAGAAATCACGCCAAAGATCATCTTCTTTTCCCCCAATGGACTTCCAACGGCACCGGAAGCCAAAGCACCGGAGAAGAAGTACTCCAACATCTGAATCTATGACCAAACTGACGCCAAGGGTTCCTTCAACAATCAGAAGCAGCCCTGTCCACATTCAGAGACTTGGAGGCAGGATTTATTTTCTGGACTACAAAGAGCAGGAGCTGCTTGACTGGCACATCCACAAGAAACATTGGCAGAAGGAAGCACCACCATTACATTGGGAGAAAGAAGCACCACCATTATATTTGGAGAAAGAAGCTCCACCATTATGTTGGCAGAAAGAAGCACCACCATTATACTGGCAGAAGGAAGCACCACCATTATATTGGCAGAAGGAAGAACCACCATTATACTGGCAGAAAGAAGCATCACCATTATATTGGCATAAAGAAGCACCACCATTACAGTGGCAGAAAGAAGCATTGCCATTTTCTCAGGTGCCCAGCAGAGAGACCAATGTGCACGTTGGCATCACCCCACAAAATGAGATGGTACAATGGGTGAGTCAGCAGGTCTC
This sequence comes from Naja naja, assembly GCA_009733165.1. Lineage (NCBI taxonomy): Eukaryota > Metazoa > Chordata > Lepidosauria > Squamata > Elapidae > Naja > Naja naja. Next base: position 48,932 of record SOZL01000360.1, on the reverse strand, counting down.
CCTTGGTCAAAGGTCACCTAGCCACACACCTCCTTCAACTAGCCCCAAACATCGTCAGACTCCACACAAGCCTCCACCTGTCAGGGTAAGAAGCCCCGGACCCTGCACTCAGACTCCTGTACCTTCTTCCAAAGATTTGCTGCCTCCTCCATTCATTATCTGTCAGACTACTAGCCATAGCAATCTTAAGGCACCAACCAATGTGCAGATTGGTATCACCCCACAAAATGAGGGGGTGCATTGGGTAAGTCAGCAGCGCTCCATTGGTCAAAGGTCACGTAGCCGCACACCTCCTTCAACTACCCCCAAAGGTCGTCAAACTCCACCCAAACCTCCACCTGACAGGGCAAGAAGCCCCAGATGCCGCACTCAGACTCCTGTACCTTCTTCCAAAGATTTGCTGCCTCCCCCATTAATCATCTGTCAGACTACTAGCCACAGCAGTCTCAAGGTACCAACAGATGGAAATCTGAGCACTATGATGCCCAAGGAGGAGTTAACAGAGGTGCTTAACCTGCTAGCACAAAACAAGAGCCTTTTAACGAAGCAGCCTGGAAGACCCAAAACTCCCAAGAAGAAGGAGAAAGAAGTTCATAGCAAAAAACCAAGTACCTCCAAGGAAAGCGCAGGAAGATCAGGCAGTCCCAAGGGCAAGCCAGCAGAGACTCAGATCAGTCTGATGCTTGACCGAAAGACACACCGATTGAGCTGGGCTGATGACATGACAGAAGTCCCCAAAGATAATGGATATCTTGCTAGCTTTGCTCGGACATCATTCTTAGACCCTACTTTCATGTGCCAGAACCAACTGGAATTGCCTTGCGTCCACAAAGCAGAAATAGAACTGCATCAGGAAAGTGTCAAACTTGCAAAGGGCCCTCCTAAGTCTCAGTGTCTGGCCCATGCCATTGTGGAATCATTGGACACAGAGCAAGCTACACGGGATCTACACATGTGCCTGGCTAAAGGTCTGGAGAATGGGCGTAGCCAGCCAAGTGTAGAATATCCTGTTTGCTTGTTATGTGGCCGCTGCGCTCCTTATTGTCCGCATCCCCATCCACAGCACGGCCCTTGCCTCCTTGTCTATCCACGGCTAAATGTACAGGACGGGGAAGTTTACATGAACTTGGGCTTCCTTCTTAAGATCAAGAGGCATGAGGCCAGCAAATGGGGTCTGGTGCAAGGAAAGGATGCATCAAAGTTGCAACACAGCAAAGAGCATCCCTTCAAGCAAGAGAGGAGTCAAAGCAGGAGCCGGAGCAGGAGCAGGAGCAGGAATGCCCATGAAACAGCACCTCCATCATGGGCCCCAGAGAGGCCATCTCCCCTAGCCAGGCAGCGATCTACAGAGGCAATTGACCTGAGAGCCAGACGGCGCAGGGCTGGTTCCAGGCCGTCCAGAGCAACAACACCTAGATCCTCTCCACGTTCACCTAAAATGGAGTCCCAGCCACGAATTCGAAAGCCAGCCCCAGAGGCAATCCAACCCAAGCCCCCGCAGAAACCTCCCAACATCCTGAAAAGGCTCTTGTTATGCATCAGGAAAGTTTGGGCAAAGGAGGAGAAAAGAACCCCTTTCCATAAAGCAGAGCTCTAGGGCATCCCTCCAGAAAACAGCTTCTTCTCAAACTCTGGTGGATCCTTCAGCTACTGCTGGTTTTCAAGCCAAAGGCATTTTGCACCGTAAGCAAGACTCTCTTCCTAAAGATGCAGTGACTTCTACACACTCGAAACAAGGACACTCCCATGGTCATAGAAAAGTATCTATGAAAGTCTCAGAACATGAAACATTTCACCCTCACAAGAAGGTTGATAGCTACCGTGCAAAATCAGCTTCTTCTGGGGCACCCAAAAAACATTCCAGACATTCTCCCCCAATGCAATTACAAAGGAGCCCCCGCAGAGAGAACATGTATTGAGGTCTCAATAAAGATGTGGCTTGCTGCCAGTCTCTGGAGTCCCCCTCCAACAAAGATCTTCTTGTCACTCATCTCAATACTTAAATGCTTAACACAGCAGGTCTGTGTTGTTTTTTTCCAGGCTGCAAATAAACGGGCTGGGCTTTTATATATTTCTCCTGTTCTGAAATACCACCTTTGCTCAATTCGTGTGGGTTTGTCGGAGAAATTGCAGGGAAACATAAAAATGCATCTAGCTAATTGTCCATCACCACAGATAGCACTATTCCAGAAAAAAAAATCTGCTAGATTTATGGATTGTAATTGTTGGTTTGGGAATCATATGAGTTTACCACAGCCAGGCAGAGAGGAAATTGGGATCTAGGGCTGTGATCTGTGAGAAACAGTGGTCCGTGAGAAAATTTTGGTGGTCCGCAGAGAAATGCCACCCCCAAAGCACCCCCAAAGCAATTAATCCAGGCTGCATGGGGAACACAAGGCTGTGCTGCCCACATGGCCTGCAGGAACACAAGGCTTCACATTGCGAACAACACAAGGTAGTGAGGGGAGGGGGAAAAGGGTGGAGGGGGGAACTTGCCCCATGTGCATCACCTTTTGGCTGCACACAAGGAAAGCAGCAGCAGTCTTTCTTTCTCTCCCCCAAACTCTGCCAGAAATGAGTCTTTGTTTGTGAGACTTGTTGCACCAGCGCAGCCTCTTGGAGCCAGATGCCTTGCAGGGTCCCAAAGATTCATTTCTGGCGGAGTTTGGGGAGAGAAAGAAAGACTTGCTGCTTTCCTTGCATGCAGCCAAACGTAGAAGCAGCAGAGACCCTGGGAAAATCCCAAAAAAAAGTCTACAGGAAAATCCCCCACCCATTTTCCTACCAAATGATCTTTCTTTATTTTGGATCGTAGGATGCCCTCTCTCTCTCCCCTCTCCCACTGAGAACGGAGCTGAAAAGCAGGTTAGTGAAGGAATGTGGCTGCCTTGGAAAGGGTGGGGGGTGTAAGGGACCTCTGTGTGTGTATCTCTGTGTGTGAGAGAGGAGGGGGACAGAGCTAATCTTGTCAACCTTTGGCTTGCCTAATTGTGTTGCTTATCTGCAATCTCTGTCTGACCCAGTCTTTCTGAATGGATTACCAAATCTGCATTTCTAAAAGCTGGCCACCTCAGTTTCTGGTTGGGGCAGGGAGACGGGCTGGTAGCTGCCTCAAGATTTTCCTCCATTTCTCCTTTAGGGGAAATATTCTATGCTGCCTTTTTAATATTCCCCAAAATATTTCATTCTCTAGGAGGGAGGGTGGGTGCTGGCTTTCTACACTGTACATATGCATTAGAAAAGCAGGGTAGAAATACTGGACAGAGGAATAAAGGGAATTCAGCAAGGCTGAGTTAAACAGGAGGCAAATATGAATATTTAGTGAGTCATTTATCTAACCAATACACACTGGAAATGAACTTACAAACAAGCAAGCTATTAAAAAGGTGCATCTGTTTTCTTAAAGCCTGTCAAATTAGGTAAGAGCTCCGACTGCAGCTAAGTGCAATGAGGTAAGCCAATTGGCTGTCTTGATGCGTACTCAGTTTGTTGCTATTCAGCAGGGCTACCACACACTGAAGTAGTACACGAGGCTATAGAACAGGGGTCTTCAAACTTGAGAGCTTTAAGACATGTGGACTTCAACTCCCAGAATTCCTCCTCTAGTCATGGTTAGCTCAGAAATTCTGGGAGTTGAAGTCCACAAGTCTTAAACCTGCCAAGTTTGAAGACCCCTGGTCTATAGACAACTGATTTCGGAATTATTTATGCAACTGAATTTGAAGACCGAAAGCTAACATCCAAAATATACTTTACTGTTCTTATTACTGTAACTGCACTATACGGCTCCATTCACCGTTGATAGGGCTGGCGCGGGAAAGCTGAGCTTCTTACCGAGCCTCTTGAGCTTACTAGCATAGGCATTGGCTAGCAATTTAACCAATTATCGTTAAGGAACGGAGGAACGACCAATAGGAAATAGAAGGCGTTAAGGCGCGCGCGGGAGCAAAGTCGAAAGGCAGCAGTCAGTGTCTGAGGTGGATCGGAGTCAGGATCGGGATTTTTTTCTCCTCCCCGCTCGCTCCTGACTGAGGTAATGTACAGAGGGATGATCAAGTAATCGGCTTTTTAGGTATCGGGGGAAGGGAGACGGGGATTGAAACGGGCAGGGAAGAGAAATTCTGAGAATGACTTCAGAGCATGTACTTCCTTGTGTTTCTATGAGGCGATCGGGGGCTGGAAAAAATCCGGATGATCGCTGGGTGGGAACAAAGAACCGCTCTGCACTTTTGTGGCTCTAATGGCCGTCCGGATTTTTGCAGCCCTGAAAAATATCCTTGGAAAAAGAAGAGATCTCAGGAGTTCTGAACCCGGGTCAGAAACCCTGGGTTAGATCGCGCCTTTCTTAAAAGTATCTTCCACGTTCCTTGCTTTTTCCTCGTCGGTTTGATTTTGCTTCCTAGAAAAGGCCAGGAAAGGAAGTTTCAAGTTACTCAGTAAACCAACCCCCCTGCCTAAAAAAAAATGAGGCTGTTGGGGGGAGGGGGGAATGTAGGCAGGACAGAGGCTTAGGCATCTTTCGACATCCTAAATTAGGCCCTAAGCACCTCTCACCTGCAACCTTATTTTTTATTATTAATTCTGCAGCATGACATGAATATATATTCAACTCTGATTTTGATTAATATATAAGTAGTGGGTATATTAGGTGAGAGGGGGAAAATAGGACTTTCCAGGGGTTTTCATAAGAATTCTGATATCTTGGTCCTTCTCATCCAGCAATGTCTTTAGATGTTTTCAATTCCTGCTGCCCTCAGCCACAGCTATGTCAGCTGGGAAATATAGAGTGTTGTTGTCCAAGGCTCAAGAGACTCATAGAGTAGTGCCTTCTTACTGGTCCTCAAAACTTACAGACAGATGTCATATTCAAACCCATCATGAATGTTTAAAGGCAGTGCTCTGCCAAAAAGCTACAGTTCAACATATATTGAATGGAAGAATGTCTGCAATGTTGAAGTTTTTTCTTTGGAGTCAGATTATTGGTTTATTTAACGATAGTGGCTTCTCCCTAGACATTTTTCACAACTGTAGCAATGCCAGAGATTAAAGCTGAAATCTTATCCTTGCAGAGCAGGTGCTTTACCATCGATATTTGTTTTGGCATGCCTATATTTAACCAAGTATGATGAGACTGCTATTAGAACTGATAAATACACCAAATGAACAGCTACTCTGTAGGTGAAGGCAATATAAATTGGCATAAGAAAAAGGCAAGCAAGGACAAGTGAGAGATTCAGACACTTGTGCCAGCTTTGTTAATTTTAAATCTAATGAAAAATTTCACTTTCTAAAGCATACATTTGTAACTTACAGGCTCTTTACTCAGATTATGGCAGCTGTTACTCCAAGAAAAAGAAAACGCTGTTATAATAGGTGAGTTTTAAAAGTCAGTTATGAGGATATACTGTATTTTTGTTTATTTTATTTATATCTCACTATAATCAATTCTCATCAACACAGTACAATTGAAAATAATTTTAAAAATCCACAATAGGCATAAAAACTAAAGAATAATAAAACAACAACTCAAAGATAAAACAATTCAAAAATAGAAGCAGAGATGACTGAATCTGTTTAAATGCCTTCTAGAACAGTCCCAATTTTCATCTTCCTGAATGTCCACTTGAATAAGAGACTATTCCAGAGAAACTCTTGAACTACTTGTTACTACTAGAAGTATTTTAAAATAAACTTGAAATATCTCAATTTACTTTGGAAAGCTACAAATCAGAATTGTAGTATATGAAGTCATTTACTGTTAAGTACATAAAGCACATTAAACTGGTAGATTCTTTCTCATAATTAATATTTTATTGTCCAAATTAAGAAGGCAAAAATTGAGCTAAATTTATATTTCCCCTGTTTAGACTGGAACAATGTTAAGATGTCTCAGACCAGTGAGGATTTTAATTCATATTCAGTTAAAAAAGAGTACATTCAATAGAAGTTTTGTTTTAATGTCTTAGATTCAAAACCCTTTAATAATATTATTTTAAAGTTATAATACAGTAAGGTTGCTGAATTAGTTCTGAGATAGGTAAATGTGTACTTTTTATAGTTTGCAGCTGGTAAATGAGACTCCAGTGAAAAGGCTGAGGATGGAATTCACAGAAGAAGCATCTTCAACAAAAAAACTTTCTCATTTCCAAGAAAACCAGAACTTACTCGAAAGGTCAACCAGCTTGGAGAAACTTAATACTTCACCATCACAGACAGCAGATGCACCAAAAGTAAAATCAAATGCATTCCTACAGAGAACATCTCCAGCATCTGGCACTACATATAATTCCACTGTGCCAATCAATTCCTTTTACAGTAAAGTAAATACATTTCAAAGTATACTGGAAAGAAAACAAGCAAAGGACTGTCATATAAATTCCAGAAATGATTGTGCAAACTTACCTATTGCTAACAAGACCGAAGTGTTACAGGCCAAGATTCAACATCTTCAAACTTCCAAACGCTCAGCTGTTTCCAAGCGGGCCAAGACCTTATCAAGAAATACCAAAAAAGCTAAAATAGAAATGGCTGTACCTAAGTCTAAGGGGAAGGAGAATAAAATTTATGCTGTAGAAAAGAAAATAGAAGGTCCTTCTAGAGTTCTAACCATGATGTTCAAACCTATGTTAAAACTCCAGACAGGGGCAGCATTTTTTGCCACTGGAAAGAGAGGGAACTCTGATTCTAAGAAGGTGTTTTCACCACAAAGGTATCTCCAATTTATTAACAATACCACAGAAAGCAAGAAGCAGGACAATCATCTCACAAATACTAAAATGCACTTATCTTCTGAAAGCAAAGCAGCTAAAACTGGCAGGGAAGAAAACCAAGAAGATGTGTCCCCAAAAGAAAATCTTGATATCAAGGATAAGAAGACACTGACATGTAATAAAAATCATATTAAAGACCCTTTGGATGAAGTGAAATCATCACCAAATTCTAAGCTTCTTCAAATTCCTCACTCTGGTTCTTTGGAGTCCCCAGCTCAGAAAGAAACTGATGCTGGGAAAGAGGTATGTATAATTTATTAGTAATTTGTCTAGTAAGTTTGATTGAAAAGAGATTAAATTCCTTAATTCAGTGACTTTGATTTATAGTCCTGCATGTTCTGTCAAATTAGCATAAAGATAGGATTTGTCTCTTGCAGACCCTTGAGGGTTTAATGTAGTTAAACAAACTGATTTATTTGGAAAGGTCATATAATTTGTAGTTTAACAAATATCACGGGTTGTTAAGAATTTCAGAGTGTTTTGAAAGACCCCACAGTCCTGCTTAATCTCAACCCTATCTTTATGCTACTTTGACAGAAGCACTACAAATCAAACTATTTCATATATTTATTTTTAACACTGTGCTTTTAGTTTAAGATGCAACAAAATTGGTTAACAAAATCAGGAATAATAAAATACAACGCAAATAAAACACAATTAACAAAAACTATATTAAAACTGACTGAAAAACATTCATTTATCAGAGCTATAGAAAATTAAACAGATTACCAAAGCTGGATAGATATCAGTTAGGTTAAACCTGGTATCACCATATGTAAGGTATGGCAAGTTTAGAAGTCCTGTTCTCCATGTACAGAATCTATTTGAGGACATATGAAATATTTCTAAGGGCCAATGATTCACCCTAAAGATATTTTCAAAAGTAATTATCTCACTAATATAGCAACTTGGATTATTGTTAACAGGCTGTTATGGATTAAAATACAATTCTTCCTCTGGTTTCTGGTAACTTTTTTAAAAAAGGCTTGACCTAGACTAGAGCAATATCTAAAACAGGGGTTTTCAAACTTGACAGCTTTAAGACTTGTGGACTTCAACTCCCAGAATTTCTCCTCCAGTCATGTTAGCTGAAGAATTTTGGGAGTTGAAGTCCACAAGTCTTAAACTGGCCAAGTTTGAAGACCCTTGATCTAAAACAATAGCTTCATTCATGTTCCTTTGAGCTCTTACATATTGCATCCATCACTATTAAGATTATTTGAACTTACCCTCTTGTTAAATGAGTTAATTGTTAGTTTTTATTACTGAACAATATTAGCTGGCTTCTCAATAAACAGGACTGTACTCTGTAAAATTAGCAGATAGAGAATTTAATTCAGCAATGTCCCATTCATGATGAAGCCATGAATTCTTTTCTAGTGAAAGCCATGAATACAATTTAAAAAGATGATCTTTTCAAATATACATGACTTTACTTCCTTTCAGCCACCCAATTTTCATGGCTGATTGTTAGATTTTATCAGGTTAATAGGAGATTGGGAAAATACTACTTGCCTTAGGTAGGTTTGGGAAGTCCTTTTAAAAATTAAGTAAGCAAGGAAATAATCTACTTTCTCTGGTAACATTCTTTGTTCTCCCTCAGGAAAAGCCAATAATCAAACCAGCCACTTTAATCTATTAACTGTAGTCATAATCTTGAATTTCTGTAACTATATGAATATACTTCATATTTTTCTTTATTCACGATGGTTTTTCAGTATTAGGATATATATTTGCCCCTATCAATACTCTTATAGTTTTCTATGGGGCTGCTTTGTTCTGTGGGATATTATATCTTGTACAACAAAAATTATCAGGAAGATTTCACACGTTGAGTGAAAGCAGCTTGAACTTGAAAGGAGATGCTGCTTTCCAGTTGTGAAAAAAATGCAAGAGAAGTCTTTATATTATTAAAACTCAAGCTAAGTATTACCAAGGTATATATCTGAACATACGCAAGTATTTCCCCAGCTCTTGTAACGTTTCTTTGCACCTTCTGATTACCATTTATAAAAAATACATCACTTTCAAGAAAGAAGTAAGCAAGATTAGATCCCCCGTTCTCACTACATACATAGATACAGTATACTTTTGTGATGTGAAAGAAATAATAGACTAAATCCTGAGACAATGGGAATATGTTGTTTGAGTACTTATCCCATTGTTGAATCCACTTACTTGAGTACTGTCTTTTGTTAGGATAACCACTTACAATATCAGTGATCACCAATTACTCTTCTCTTCCCTTTCTCCATCCAAGAAAGATCAACACAAAACATCTTATTTTCCTGATACTTTATTCCTGAAGTGATCATTTGGTTTTGAGTTATTTTAATTTGCTAAATTCCCCAAGAAGCATATAAAAATGGCCGTTAATTATCCAGCAAAGGAGACAGAACAATAGGAATTCCAATTCAGTTGGGCAATTTTCTCTCTCCCATTTATTTCAAAAGTTGTAAGATATTTTCCATAATTCCAAGCAGCAAAAGCTGCCCAGCTCTGCCCCATAAGATACTGTTTCTCTTCGTCAACCAGAAATCCTTTACCATATTCCAAAATTAAGCTGTGAGTTTTATTCGTTTTATTGTATACTGCCCAAAGTCCCTCTTTGCAGGATATGGGCAGTTCAAAAATATGATAAGTTGATATGTAGATAAATAAATAAAAATAAGTTCAAATGCTCATCCTGTTACACTTGCACAGATGTGTAAAGGCTATATTTTTAGCCATAATCCTCTTTTCCTTTGTTGTGGCAAAACACTGAATTGTTACATCTGTGTTATTTTTCTGATTTCCTTCCCAAATCCTATCCTTCATTAGTGAATCACTTCTTGAATGCCTTGCTTTTCCCACTATTCTTTGAATCTACTTTTTGTGTTTCTCCCATTGAATTGAATGTGTTATATGTCCAGTAGATGCATTCTTTAAAATTCTGTGTAGCTTATAATTATTGAATAACACATGATCATTTAATAGCCTTTTATGACATTTGCCTCGTTAATAATTTAATACATTGTACTGACTATTTATTAATCATAGTTTAATTTTCCACTTCCAGAACATATGTTTTCATAACTTGTAGGGCTCAAGATCCCAATAGAGTTGGCACCGAGGAACACCTGAATTCGTATAAAAAACTTTTTTTTTACAGGTTTTGGAGGAAAACTCAAAGAAACCATCTGACAGTACAAACAAACATATTACCTCTTCCAGTAAGTTATTTATAGGTGATCCTATAAACAATGATTATGAATATTTACAGGGACCAGGAATGGAGGAGGGCAACATTCCTGGTCCTCATTGAACTCTTAGCATCCATTGATGATGGTATTCTTCTGGACCACAGATTTAGAATAGCATCATGTTGTAGTGGTTCCCTCCTTCCCACTGGGGGGGGGGGCTAGTTCCAACTGGAGACTGAAAGAATAGATCTGCCCTGTTATCTCTCTTGTGGAGTATCTCATTTTCTCCACTGTTTCCTAACTTCTACATGAAACTACTATTGGTCATCTATTGGCATGGGATCCACTATCAAGATGTTTTATGCTTCACAGCTATATATCTCAGGCTAAATAAAGCCAGGCAAATTATGTCACAAGAAGCCTAAATCAGTTCCAGGTGATTGTGAGTGTCTGGGTGGTAAAATGAATTATTCCAAGACAATAGATTTGGATTTTTAGGCCAGATGATTCTAGGGAAATACCACCTTTGATTCTGAACTAAATTGTAATCTCCCGTTGTTTACCAGTTGGCCTCCAGGTGCATTTCATGGTGCCAATTGCCACCTTTAAGGTCCGACATATATCTGGTTATATGAGAGATCATTTTTTCCCAATCTGATCAGATGGAACAGGATCTTTCCAGGTCTTGTATATTATCTGGTGTGACCTTGGGAATGGATATTTTAGCCATTGCCTTCAGACCTTGATATTCCTTTGGCATGAAAACCTGGTTTCCTTCACTCCTAAATTTCAGGAGGATAGCTGATATCTATGTGCTCCACCTACTGCAGGAGAATAGCTTATTATAAGTGACAGTTGAAATCTAGCAGGTTTATGACTTTTGGTGGTCAAGCTATATTGATCCTTAAAAATAGCTTAAGTTCTTCCTTTTGAGGTCTGAAGCACAGTGTTACGAATAATGCAGATGGGCGGATATCAATTTTATTTTATAATAAAAAATCATTTTTTCTTCCAATATCATTTTTGGCAGACAATGTCCATTCTTTGTTCAGAACATTTTACAGCAACAAAAAAAGGTATGTCTGTTCTGTAATATTCTCAGTTAATTATATAATGCAGATGAAGAATTTCCTATGGAGGTAAGTCCTTGGCTTATGGCAGTTAGGACTGGAATTTCCATCTCTTAAGAGATGTGGTCATAAAGCGTAATCACACTACTTAGCAACAGCAATCTGCAAGCTGCGATTACCATTATTAACCAAATCCTACAGTCATTGGGCAAGGCAGCTTCCATCTTCACACATACAAATCTGTGGGGAAGACAGCAAGAAGTAAGTCCTAGGCTAGCAGGCAGGTAAGCATCTGCGGCTAGGTGGTGGAGAGAGGCAGTGCAAGGGAGGTTTGGGGAAGGTGGAAAGGGATGCACAAGAGGTGCGGGTTGGGAGGATGTGAAGGAGACACAGTGAGGATTGTGGGGATTGCACAGGTGCACGAATGGTTAGTGCAGTGCAAGCACAATGAGTAGGGGAAACTGACCGCAGTGACTTGCAATCTTCCCTGCCAGCCTTTCAATTGACTTTCTGGGGAAGCAGGCAAGGGAGGTTGCAAATGCTGATGGTGTGATTGCAGGGTGCTGCAGCTGGTTGCAAGTGTGAACCAGCTGCCAAGCATCCAGATCACTATCGTGATCTCAGGGGTAGCCAGAACTCACATGAATTTAGCACTTCATAATTTTGAACAGTCACTGAACAAATGGTTGTAAGTCGAGGACTACTTATAGTCCTTTTATAAGCCAGAGAATCTGAGTTTTCCCATACTCTCTGGCCTCTCTCACCACATACACACAAAAACGCTTCAGAGCTAACCCAAGCTCCAGCAGCTGTTACTGAGGTAACAACTTCTAAATTCCTTCTCCAAGATTATTTCAATGGCCCCTTACAATATTACGGAAAATTTCTGCTATCATAAATTATACTGAACTTGAAATAATAAGTAATGGCATTTTGCTACCTAATTAGCTGTTGATGGCATCATAATACAGGTTGCCAAAGGACAAAGATTCTTTACTGAATATTATTGTCCTTAATCACAATAAGCAATTTGCTATATCTGAGGAACTGTGCTTATGAACCAGGTTATGCTTCCATACTGAAGTTTAAGCTCATAGGACCAGCAAAGCTTGCTTATTAGGGGCAAATCAAATAGAAGATTGCATTACATCATTTGGTCTTGTTAATCACTCAAAGTAGAGACAGCAATACTGTCTGTTATTATTATATAGACACAGCACATCTGGCTTCTACAATTATGGACAAATATTGCATAGTCGTAAAGAATTTCTGCTTAAAAAGAATACAAATATTTCAAACTATGTGATAAATAAAATATTGATATTCATCAGGCTAAAATGATACTTTGCCCATGTGCTAACTATACTACAACCAATCAAAACATGCTAAAAAATAAGATTGTAGGGCAGTTGTTAAGAGTTCTCTTCCTGCATTCTTATATGCTATTATATTAGAGTGTTAAACTAAAATTGAGGTGCCTATTGGAATTCCAATCAACTTGGTCCCTTGGCCATTGTGCATATCAGCCTAGGCTGGCTCATGGGAAGCGTACAAATAAAATAGAAGAAGTAGCTACAGGAATATTGTGTAGGAAATCCTCTTTTAACAGCAATTCAGTCAACAACTTGGTGGCTCAGGCTGTTAAATGCCTGCATTTAAGTTCCAGCTGCCTACAATTACTGTAGGCTCGAATCCCACCAGGCTCAAGGTTGACTCAGCCTTCCATCCTCTCGGGGTAGGTAAATTGAGGACCCAAGATTGTTGGGGGCAATAAACTGACTTTGTAAAAATGCCGCTTAGTAATAAGCAGGCATATACAATGGAATGAAGGCTATTGCTGAGCACACTGGTTTGTATCCCAAAAATTGTGAGCCACCCTGAGTCTTCGGAGAAGGGCGGCATATAAATGTAATTTTAAAAAAATTTAAAAAGTTATGACAGTGCTGAACAAGTGGTACTTATGAACAATTTTTGAAATTTTGGCTGTTGCAGAATCCTCACAATCACATGACTGGCCCACACTTACAATGGTTGCAATGTCTTGTGGTAATATGATTGCCATTTGTGAGCTTCCTTGCAGCTTCCCATAAGCAAAGTCAATGGGAAAGCTGGCAGGGAAGGTTCCAAGTTGTTACCAGTTTTGCTAGGTTTTTTTTTCTCCTGAGGATCCAGTTATGGAATATGAGAACCCACCTGCAATATGCTGCCCTCCTGCACTCTAGCACACACCTGCGTGGTCATGCTTATACCACACTACAGTACCTTCCCACACTGTGTAGCAGCTCCCCGCCCTTTGCAGCCTTGCTTGTGCTATGTACAGCAGCAGCCACTTGCCTGCCACCACCAGCTTGCTTGCAAGCCACCTGGGACATGCAGCTTCCTGCTGGCTTCCCCATTGACTTTGCTTGTGGGAAGCCAACAGGAAATGAATCTTGTTAAATGACCCATGATATTCACTTAACAATGGCAATGGGGACTGGCAGGATTGCCATCACCAAGTGATGCAATCATGTGAAATGGCACTTATGAACACATTAACAATGAAAATTACCATTAAGAAATGGGCATCTGTATTTGAACTGAAGATATAGAAGGATTACCCTAGAATTCTTGTTCACAGTCATTGAAGCAAGTAAGCAATCTGTTATTTTCCTGTTACATTTTGGATATTGATTCTTATTACCCTAATCAGCATTGGCCAATATCAAGGGGGAGAGTTGTAGTCTAAAAGAGTGCAAGGTCTAGTGGGACTGATTTCTTAAATGTAAAAGTCCATGTTGCAACATTCAAAATTAACATGGCTTCTGCTGGGAGAAAATTTGTTGATTTCTTGACCTTATAGCCCTAATGTTAGTCTTAAGAAATGAAATGTCTATATATTTATGAATC
>SOZL01000360.1:22423-34921 GCA_009733165.1 Naja naja | reverse complement strand
TTTATTGGTAAGGTGCAAATACTGTATCTTTGTTTCAGCTTACAGACTCTTCCAGATGAACAACCATCATCCCATGTTGAGTTGAATCCAGTAAAGCAGAAGTCTCCCTCCAAACTAAAAATCAACAAGAAAACAAAAGTACTGGCCAAAGGTTTAAAGGATCAAATGATCATTGTGAGTATGCTTCTTGCAGCCATCATTTACAAAGCTGACAGACATTACACATTTTGTTTTTGAATGTGCATATTAAAGTGCTAAATGGTTTCTCCTAATGTCCTGGACAATATGACGTTAATACATTTTGTGCATTTATAGGATGCTGGACAAAAACATATTGGTATCACCATCTGCAAATCATGTGGCATGGTTTATTCAGTTGCCAACCCAGAGGATGAAGCACATCATGTCCAGTATCATCGAAGATTTATTGAGGGAATAAAATACACAGTAAGGCAGAAGTTTATTTATTTATTTATAATAAATAAACTGGGGTTCTTGCCTGCCTCCCTCGACCACAGCTCGGCCGAGCGCTGGCGGCCGCCTGGCAACAGCGGCGTCAGAGGCTCGACCGAGTTGTCCCCTGCGACCTCTTCCCTGCCGTGACCCGATGGGCCCCTGGTTTTCCAAGGAGCTCTGGGGATGAAGCGGCAGAGAAGCGCCTGGAGAGCAGATGGAGGCCAGCCGCTCGAATTGACCGTGTCCAGTTGCGAGCCTATATCAGGACCTATCTGGAAGCGATCAGGGCGTGGCGTGCGTACTTCTCGCTCTGATTGCGTCCACTGATGATCGCCCTGCTGCCCTGTTTGGGTGCCGCTCCCTCCTTCAATTGAGGGGGGATGACCCTTGCAGGGCAGGGCAGAAGAATTTAGTTTACATCTGGCTGAATAAGGTCGCTCGAATTCGTGCCAGCCTGGACTCTGATTGGCAGTGGTCTGATGATGGGGTGGCGATGAGTCTGGTGGATCCTATCTGGGTTGAGTTTGACCCGGTCTCCCTCGATGAGGTGGACAGGATCATGCAGAGGCTGTCTTCCACCATGTGTTTATTGGACCCGTGTCCCTCCTGGTTGGTGTATGCCTCCAGGGAGGTTACACGCGGCTGGCTCCAGGCAGTTGTCAATGCTTCCTTGAGTGAGGGGGTCTTTCTTGCCGCCTTGAAAGAGGCGGTGGTGAGGCCCCTCCTCAAGAAACCTGCCTTGGACCCGGCCGTTTTGAACAACTATCGTCCTGTCTCCAATCTTGGCTTTTAGCGAAGGTTGTTGAGCGTGGTGGTTCAGCAGCTTCCCTTGTTCCTGGAAGAAGCTGATTATTTAGACCCATATCAATCGGGCTTCAGGGCCGGACACAGCACGGAGACAGCATTGGTCGCACTGATGGATGATCTCTGGAGGGCTGGGACAGGGTTTTCCTCTGTCCTAGTCCTGTTAGATCTCTCAGTGGCTTTCGATACCATCGACCATGGTATCCTTCTGCAGCGGCTTAGAGTTGGGGGTGGGGGCACCGTTTTGCGGTGGTTCTCTTCCTTCCTCTCAGGCTGCTCAGTCGGTGTTGGCAGGGGCAGAGGTGGCCCGAGGCCCCTCACTTGTGGGGTGCCTCAGGGGGGTCTCTCTCCTCTCCTGTTTAATATCTACATGAAACCGCTGGTGAGATCCGAGGTTTTGGGGTGAGGTATCATCAGTATGCTGATGATACCCAGCTTATATCTCCACCCCAGACCAGATCAGTGATGCTCTCTCCGTGATGTCCGGTGCCTGGAGGCAATCGGGTCTGGATGGGTAGTAACAGGCTCCAGCTCAACCCCACCAAGACTGAGTGGCTGTTCTTACCGGCATCTCGGTCTTTATTGGATGTACCATCTTTGGTCATGGGGGAGAGTGTTGCCCCCCGTGGATAGGGCGAGGAACCTGGGTGTCTTCCTGGATTCACAGCTCGGTTTGGAGGAGCATGTGGGAGCTGTGGCCAGAGGGGCTTTTGCCCAGGTTCGGCTGGTTCGCCAGCTTAGCCCTTATTTGGACCAAGATGCCCTTGACGGTTACTCATGCGCTCGTCACCTCTAGAATTGACTACTGTAATGCTCTTTACATGGGGCTCCCGTTGCGGATGATCCGGAGGCTACAGCTGGTGCAGAATGTGGCCGTGCGGGCTGTGATGGGGGTATCCGATACTCCCATGTTACACCCTCCTCGGCTTGCATTGGTTGCGGTGCCTCGTCGCCTTCAAGGTGTTAGTAACAACTTATAAAGCCCTTAATGGCTTGGGTCCAGGGTACTTGGGGAGCCTCCTGCCAGCATCATTTTCCGATCGCCCTGTTGGCTCTCATAGGAGGGAGCCTCCTTGGGGTGCCGTGGTCAGGCATTGTCGGCTGGCGGTTCCCAGGGCTAGGAGCCTTCTCTGTGGGAGCGCCTGCCCTTTGGAATCAGCTCCCGTGGATCTCCGTTTGGCCCCTGACCTTCCGCTCCTTCCCGGGACCTGAAGACTTGGTTGTTTCAACAGGCCGGCCTGGAATGACCCTGGGGGTTGGGGTTTTAAATTTTAATTTTAACTGTATTCGGCTTGTTTATCTGTTTAATTCTTTTTTATTGTAAATTTCCTCTGTTTTAATGTTTGCCGCCCTGAGTCCTTAGGGAGTAGGGCGAATCGAATAAATAAATAAATAAGTAAATAAGTAAATAAATAAATAAATAATTGGACTTGTATGCTGCCCCCTCTCCGAAAGGACTCAGGGCGGCTCACAACTAAGATACAACAATAAATATTTAAAAAGAATTAAACTTAAACAAGCCCAATAACTAAAACTAATTTAAAACTGATTTAAAATTTAAAACTAATTTAACCTCCCACCCCACAAAGAGGTCAGTCCAGCCCAGCCTGCTCAAATAGCCAGGTTTTCAAATCGCAGCGGAAAGAGCGGAGATCAGGAGCCAAATGGAGCTCCAGAGGTAGTTGGTTCCACAAGGCGGGTGCTGTGACAGAGTAGGCCCTTCCCCGGGGTACCGTCAGCCGACACTGTCTCACGGACGGCACCCGGGAGTCCCGTCTGTCGCACGCTGCAGGCGGTCGTATTCGATAGCGAGGCGGCTCCGCAGATACCCCGGACCCAAGCCATGAAGGACTTTGACTGTTAATACCAACACCTTGAATCTCACCCGGAGGGCAACCAGTGCAGCTCACGCAGGAGGGGTGTAACACGGGAGTACCAGGAAACTCCCATCACAACCTGCGTGGCCGCATTCTGCACCAGCTGAAACCGGATGGTATGCAAGGGCAGTCCTAAATAGAGAGCGTTACAGTAGTCAAGTTGGGACGTGACAAGTGCATGAGTGACTGTGCGAAGGGCATCTTGGTCCAGGTATGGCCGTAACTGGTGAACCAGTCGAACCTGGGCAAAAGCCCCCCTGGCCACGGCCCCCACCTGCTCCTCCAAACTGAGCCGTGAGTCCAGGAGGACTCCCAGGTTTCGTGCCCTGTCCACAGGGGCAACACCTCTCCCCTATGACCAAAGTGGAATCTGTTGACTGGTCTGAGATGCCTGAGCACAGCCACCAGTCTTGGCGGTTGAGCTGTAGCTTGTTCCTGCCCATCCAGATCCGTACCGCATCCAGACAATGGGACATCACGGAGAGGGCATCACTGATTTGGTTTGGGGTGGAGATATACAACTGGGTATCATCAGCATACTGATGATACCCCAACCCAAAACCATGGATGATCTCACCCAGCGGCTTCATATAGATGTTGAACAAGAGGGGCAAGAGGACCGACCCCTGAAGAACCCCACAAGTGAGTGCCCTCAGGGTCGACCTCTGCCCCCTAACACCGATTGCGAACGCCCCAAAAGGTAGGAGGAGAACCACTGCAGAACAGTGTCTCCCACTCCCAACCCTCCGAGGCACTGCAATAGGATACCATGGTCGATGGTATCGAAAGCTGCTGAGAGATCTAATAGGACCAGGACAGAGGAAAATCCCCTGTCCCATGCCCTCCAGAGATCATCCACCAGCGCGACCAATGCCGTCTCTGTGCTGAACCCAGGCCGGAAGCCCGATTGATACGGATCTAGATAGTCCACTTCCTCCAGGAAGAGCGGAAACTGCTGAGCCACCATGCTCTCAACAACCTTCACCAGAAGCAAGGTTGGAGACTGGATGGAAGTTGCTTAAAATGGCTGGGTCCAGAGCAGGCTTCTTCAGGAGGGGTTTCACCACCGCCTCTTTCAAGGCAGCGGGGAAAGAACCTTCCCTCAATGAAGCATTAACCACTGCCTGGAGCCAGCCGCACATGACCTCCCTGGAGGCATATACCATCCAGGAAGGACACGGGTCCAACAAACACGTGGTGGAGCTCAGTCGTCGCATAATCCTGTCCACTTCATCCTCAGAAACAGGATCAAACTCAGCCCAGATGACATCGGCCAGTACCCCCTCCTCAGACCACTGCCAAATAGAGCTCAACCCCTACATACACTAGATGCACCATAGAGTCTGTTCTTTTTTTTATTCATAGCTAAATGTATTAATCTAAATCTGTTTTCCATATTCCTTTTGCCCTTTTTGGTAGAGCTGGAAGAATGAACATGTAGTTGCAGAATTCTGGGATGGAAAAATTATCTTGATTCTACAGAATGATCCAAAATACGTTATCAAAAAGGTGTTGCACTTGAGTTTTCTAACTTTATTCCTATTTTTTTGTCTCAATTACTGATCAGTTTCAGGATTGTTCCTAATTCTTACATTTTAAGGGCAAATGTATGCATACAGCACTTCCAAATGTTAAATCACTTTCAGCCCAAGTTAAATCTTGTAATTTAAGAAATTACAAAGGAAATATTCAAATTTTCTAATAATTTCTGGAATTATCTTTTATTACTAAATATATTGTATGATATGAATTTTAAAAGTTATGAACAAAATAGCTTGTGTTCAGTTTTTAGGAGTAACTTTGCAGCCACCTATTTTTGGTGTTAACAAAATATCCAATGCTTACTGCTTTCCAAAATCTTGGTGGCCAAATAGAATTCCAGCAAAAAATGCACTTTTTATAATTTTATAACTAATTGTTGCCTGTTGACACCAATCTGATTATGTAACTAAATTACTGTGGGTTTCTTTTTTATGTAGGGTGAAGATATATGCAAACTTGTAGATAATGAACTTGGTTTTAAACATGTACAGACTGATCAATCACAGACTAAAACATACTTGTTTGTATCCGATGAAAAAAGATAGTTGGCTGCTTAATTGCTGAGCCAGTCAGACAGGTAAGCAATTTGTAGTGTTGAATGAAAAATCTATGGTTGAAAAACCTACGTTTGTTCTGAAATGGGTGGGCAAGTCCATAATTGCTCATATAGTGTTGACCAAGTTCAATGGTTTAAATCAGATCCTTTTAAATTGTTTTTACTTAAAACATAACTTAAACCTTATTTAAAATAGAATCTTACAACACACATGAAATAATAATAAGTTGTTAATTATTTCAAATAAGAAACAGTATACCTTGAATATTTAAGCTTGATTTGTAAAGTATGTTTATATCATACAATACACACACGCGCACACAAAAACAATGGAAAATTAAGGTGATGTATCTACAGGAGCTTTTATGAGCTTTTGAAAGTAATGATATATTAAAACATTTGATACTGTTTTCAAGACTGATCTACCTAACATCGGGTAGAGGATGTCTTATTGGACAAAGGTTTACCACTTTTAATTTTCGAATCTTAACAGTCCAGGAAGAAATAAAAGAACAACAGAATAATAGTTAGAAGGGACTTTAGAGGTCTTCTAATCCATCCCTCTACTCAAGCATGAAATCTACAGATTTACTCGGTTGAGGTTAGTAAGAAAGGGTCTGCATGTTTTTGCAAGAATACAAAAGATTTCTTATTTTGGATCTTTGCATCACCCTGTTCCATAAGTAATAGGAAAAGTGGTTGCTTAGTATCAAATCCACACCTTGGACTGAAATTTGGAGGTAGCTTATGCTGGGGTGAGCTGCTGCCTCATTGGCAATTACTTCAGCTTCGTGCAATTTCTGAAACTGGTTTCCCTCTCCCTTCTTGCAAGAAGCATGAAAATCCTAATCCAGATAGCCTTTTTTCAGTGGATGACCTCCTGTCATTCCTTTAAAACAGGAGTCTCAACTCGCATCATCACGTTGCATATTGTGACTTTCCCTCCCTTTGCTAAAAGGGTGGTGGGCATGGCCAGCATGTGGCGATCCAGGCATAAGTTTGACACCCCTGCTTTAAAAAGTCTGCAAGGCACTGGGGCATCTCCAGTCCTAGCAAAATCCTCCACCTGAGCTTCCTTCACAAAGGGTCTTTCACAAAATAATAGAATGACTGTGGACTCTTCAAGCAGAGTATTGGACACTATGACTGAAATAATCAAGAAAGAGCAGGGAATTATCAGAGTTTATGGCTCACTCTTAACATAGATAACTTTTCGTCCTAAAATTGTGACATTCAGCACTGTGTGAAGATGTTGTAAAGATAATTTTTTGAAAGTTGTGTGTACTTGTAGGTCAATTTGTAAAGAGTTAGGACGCTTTGGTAGATGCCGTCCGACATGTGCCATATCAAATTTGGGAGGCAAATATATATTTTTAAAGCCCAGTCAACCATCCTTTAAAATCAATTAGGTACTGTTTAAGGTGGCCCTTCTTTTGTGCAGGCTTTCCGTGTGCTTTCAGAGCCTCTAGTGGAGTCCCCTACTAAAACCAGCCTAGAGCATCAGCGTGCCTGGTGTTGCTCAACAAAGCCAGAAAAGGTCTACTCGGGATTAGCGAATCTGGGTGTTCAGTCTGATGCGGAAGAAGCGCATTGCCAGCCGTTTGGTGGATGTGATGAGGTAAGGAAGTAGTGCTGGGTCTGGTCTGAAGATTTTGTAACACCAAAAATATGACACAACAGTCTTGTTTTCAGACACAGGTGGTCCTCGATTCTGACTAGAGCCCAAAATACCTGTTAAATGAGACATTTGTTAAGTGAACTTTGCTCCATTTTATGACTTCTTGCCTCAGTGGTTAAGTGAATCACTGCAGTTGTTAAGCTAGTGAGGTGTTAAGTGAATCTGGCTTCCCCATTGATTTTGCTTGTCAGAAGGCGACATGTGACCCCAGGACACTACAACCATCATAAATATGAACCAGTTGCCAAGTACCCAAAACACTCATAAAGTGTGAAAAACAGCCATAAATCACTTTTTCAATGCCATTGTTAACCGAATGATCAGTAAATGAACTGTTGTATGTTGGGGCTATTTGTATTTCTTTTGTGAATGTTGTAATAGTCGATTTAAACTTTTATTAAGTAAATATAGTAAACATAGATAACGGCATACAAAGGACAATTATATTCTTATTCTGCTTTGATACTTTTCATTTTTCTTCCAGGCAAACTTTTTATTTGGCTGTTACCTAAGCATCGATGAAATCGCCTTTTCAGATCCAACACCAGATGGAAAGATATTTGCAGGAAAATATTGCAAAACACCCAACTTCCTTGTTTACAATTTCATTAGCTAAGACTAGATTTGTACAAGTGCAATGTAGAGTTAATGAGCCCATCTCTTTCAGCAAGGGCTATTTTATAAAATGTGGTCAGTGTTATTGCATTGTTTTATGTGTTAATGTAAATTTGAGTTAGTAGCATACCAGGTTTGTATTTGGCATGTGAATTGTTTTTAAAAAGTTAAATTCTGAAATTGATGGTAAAATTTAGAATGGGTAAAAGAAAAGAATTATGACTTTTAATTGCTCTAGGGTCTTTCTTGGTACTACCTTCAGTATATTCTAGCAAATACTCATTTCTTGCTGACTGATGACAGACTGAATAAGCAGGGGTGGAAAATGTGTGTTAAGCTACATGTTCCTAGCACTTTTTTATCAATAATTATATTGACTATGGCTGTTCAGCAACATCTGGAAGGCTACAATTGTTATAGAGGAAATAGAGGATGAGGTAATGTAATGCTGCTGTGAACTAATATTTTAAAATTATTTTTGCACCTGTTCATGGAAGCACAGTGCTGAAACTATCTTTGAAAAGATAGTTGGGGAGACTGCAGGTTGGGTAGACTATGTCTACAACAACTGCAATTCTTGCACTAAACATTGTTGAACCAAGTCTGTTCAAATAAATATTTTTCTGTATTAAACATTCTTTGGTGTATATATCTGCAATAATGAATGTCTGTTTACAAAATTACATACTGTCCCAATCAATCATCTCAGAAAAGTGGAGCTGCTAGTTCCAGAATCCTTTATGATCAAATGTGTTCTTCATACACATTTGATCATGAAATAACCTGTCTTCTAGCATACAGAAAAGAAATAATTAAATTGTGGAATCTATACATCCAAATCTTAACAAATAGCCCCTTACTTGTAAAAGTAAAATCCTTCCATAAGTGGTTGTCCCTTAGTTTATAGCATAATTTAATTTATTTGATCCACATAGCCAGCCTGGTTCTATGAGTATCCATAACAACACTAAATGAGGAATGTAACACTTCAAGCCATCATTTCAAATAATTACACATACACTGCCCATACACTGTGCTTAATTACACATCAAAGCACTGCACTAATTAGAATTTTGATCTGACATTGCAATTCTTTATTATGCCCTTTTCTACAAACATTAACTGATGATTGTCAGTGTAGACAATGCAAATCCCATTAAACCAAGGAAACTTGAGTTCCTATATTTAGTAACTTCTTGCAAAGCTACATATCAAACTATTACAGTATCATGCGTTTGCACATGAACAAAAATGTGTATTTTGAGTGCTTTGGTTCATATATAGGACAAAAATAAGCAGTTTTGTTCTGGATACAGACCAAAACACTTCCAGGCATAAATGAATGTGTGGGAAGTAAAAGAGAAAAATTATGGGCATTGGTGGCAGCTAAGAAAAGTCAAGAGAAAGGAGATGAAAGGCACTAGGAATATATAGTTAGGAGCAGGACACCAGCACTATCTTACTTGCCCTGTGAAACCACTCGTGATTCTTCTGAATTTTGTTTGATACCTAGATTAATCAAAGCATTCCAAGTTTTGTTCTGCTGTGCCAGTGAATCTGAAATGCAATTCAAATAATTGTTGGATTGCAGCCTATGAAATGCCATGAAAATAACCCTAAGCGACTTTGGTTGACATCACAGGGACGGAAGCAGACAACAGAGTTCTCCGTACCTGCACTGGCTTCTCTGTTGTGGGCTTCAGAGGAGAGGCGATGAAGCCAAGGAAGGATGCTCAGTGAGGTCACAGGAGAGAGCAACTCTCCTGTGGAAGAGTTTTCCCTCACAATGACGGAGAAGAGGCTGGTCAAAATGGCACCACAAAGTTGGGACAGCCATAACCATCTAAGCTGTGCAGGAGGGGAGATAGTGAACAGTGCCTGGAACAGAGTGAGAATTTCTAACTAAATTCAGCCCCAAAGACCATCTAAAAGGGAACTCACAGTTATTGAAGCGGCGGTACAAGCATTTGAAGAAAAAACTTTAAGATTGGGCGGGGAGGAAAAGGCAAATATTTGGAAATATGGAAAACTAAAACTTTAAAATGAACAGATACTGTATTTGAAAGGCATTTTAAAATGCTGGAACTATATATTTAAAAATATTATTTTAACTATTTTGGACTGCTATTCTTAAAATTGGAAAAAATTGGTTAAAAATGGAACGGGATGCCACCAGCTGACAGAAGAAAGGCAAAACAAGATTAGAGGTGAATTTGGTTTGGATTAGGAAATATGAAACTGAACTGGTGGAGAAATTCTGAACATATTACCCTCACTAAAAGAAATAATCTGATTAACTTTGGGATTCAAAGATCCCTGGACGTTGGGATAAATAAGAATAAAGATGAGTGGAATATGTAGAGAAATGTGTCGGAATTACAAGATGTAAAAGATACTATAAATAGAGGAATTGTGGACATTTTGAATAAAATACAGGGTGTGGTAGAAAAGCTGGAAATGGAGCCACATGTGACAAAACAGCAACAGAAAACAAATTCAGGAAGGAACCAGCTGGAAGCACAATTAAAGAACCAGAATGGAAGACACAACAAATACAAATAAAAGGCAACAAGGAAATAGAATTTAATACAATAATGATTGAGGCAATAAAACAAGGGGAAATGTTTTAAGATGAAAACATGCTAAGAGAATGGGGTAGAACTAGATACTCGGGAAAAGAAAATGGAATCTAATAGAGAAGAGTAAGTGGAAAGGGGAAAAAAATAATAGAAAATAGACAAGCTAGAAGTGACCAATTAATTCAATGGAAACAAGAGATGATGGTGAAAATGAAAAGATAAGGATTCCACATGAATTGCATATATTAATATATAATTGTTAATACTAACAAACATGAAATTAATATGGTATCAGAGGATTGCATTATATATTTGAATTGTAATAAACAAGAAAAAATACTGTGAGGTGAAAAAATAAATTGGAATCTGTTAGATTGGAAATAAGGTAGTGAAATATACTAATAAAGGGAGTATAAATACTAGAATGGTATAATATATTAAATGTTAATACTTTGTTTTATAATAATTGGGAGTAGGAAGAAATCTTGTTTTAGGTGTAATGGTGGCACAACTAAGAATTAAAAGGGGATAAATAAATAAATAAATAGAAAATATAAATGAACATGAATTTATGAATGGCTATTTGAAATATAAAATTAATTAAATATTGCAAATATGACTATTAATATAGAATTTATAACAAAAGGAGGGATGTTAAGAATGTAGAGATTGATATAAAATAGTACATGACAATATTGAACAAGATTGATAATATGCATTAACATCAAATGAAGTAAGAAAGTTAATATTAATGTGAAATTATTGTCATGCTTATTGTAAAATGTAAAACACCCTGGAACCACACTGTTCACACAATGATGTGTTTATAAAAAGAAAAATGTAAAGAAAAAAAATAATCCTAAACACATTCCTCATTAGGCACTCAACAGACTAAAACTGCTGCAAATGCTTGCAATCACTTAAAAACGTTTTCAGTAATCTTAGCCAATAGATAACATCCCTCAAAAAGTTATTTATTGCTGAAAATTGAAAAAAAATTGACCTTTACAACACGTGTAGCCATTTTCTGAATGAATTGCTTCTCATGTTATGAATATTACATCTGAGTCACATTCAGTTGAAGTAACGTGCCTAGAACACAAAGGACGTTGGAGGACTTGGTCACTTCCAACTAAATCATTTATGTTAATACTGAATTAGTCATCCTCAACTACACGTTCTCACATCAGCTTATCAATAAGAAAACAAAAGGTACTGTTTCAAATAATTTACCTGACCTAAAAAAATAATGTGGCAATTTTAAATAGTTTTAAATGGCCACTTAATCTTAAATACATTTGAACTTAGAAACTAAGTATTGAACATTCTCAGGTAATATAACTATGTTAGCATCTAGAAACATTTCTAGAAGAGAACAGAAGCTGCCATATGTGCAGGAGTCAATTTGGGTTGGCTAATGTATGAACTCTTCCGACTCCAAAACATCCAAAATTTGTGCTGCTGCAGGACGGTTTCTTGGATCTTCCATAGTACACAAGGAGAAAAGCTCAACAACTCTTTGATATGAAGGGCCCAGCTCTTCCATATTTAGTGGTGGCAGTTCCAAGCACATAATAGGCCTCATCATCAAAGTCAGCTTCATCAAAAGAAGCATCTAGAATTACATAAGAAATGAGTCAAAACCATTTTCAAGAAACCAGCACAAATTGCTAAGAGAAAATAATTATATCAACATTCAAACTGTAGCCCACAACAATAGTGATTGCCAATTTCCTAGTGACCAGGGTTTGAGTCTCCTAGATCAGAGAGCTCTCCTAAATTAAATGTATATAGTTGCCCATTTCATTAAAGGCAACTCTGGGTGGTGCACAATAGATAAAAATAAAGTGAATACAAATATATGAAAATGTAGTAATATTCTAATGATCCCAAATTCAGTTGAAGTGGAGGGAAAATTTAAAATGGCACCCTCAACAATGGAGCCATCTCACCAAGTTTCCAGTTCTGGAAGCCCCACACCTAGTCACATAATCAAGTCTTGAGGGCCTTACAGAATTTCAAAAAGGATTAAGCCAATTAAATTTGAGGAAGGATGTTCCATAAGGTGGGCATCATGGCAGAGAAGGCATCTGGGACCCAACAAATGTGGATCCCTGGCTGATGGTATCTATGGCATGCCTTTGCAAAATCTGATGGGGAAGCTGATGTAAGTGGGGAAAGGCGGTCAGATAACCTGGCCTCATAAGAGATTTAAATTTTAAAATTAGCACCATGAATAAGAAGACCTGGAAGCAAACTGACAATGGGTGTGGTTTATAAAGCAGAGGTGAAACATACAATGTTCTATGAGCATATATATAACTGTCTGTCAATGCATTGGATACTGTTTGAAGCTTCTGGATGCTCTTCAAGAGCAGCCCCATGCAGACA
>SOZL01000360.1:0-21423 GCA_009733165.1 Naja naja | reverse complement strand
TACCCCGGACCCAAGCCATGAAGGACTTTGACTGTTAATACCAACACCTTGAATCTCACCGGAGGGCAACCAGTGCAGCTCCAGGAGGGTGTAACATGGGAGTACCAGGAAACTCCCATCACAACCTCGTGTACGCATTCTGCACCAGCTGAAACGGATGGTATGCAAGGGCAGTCCTAAATAGAGAGTTACAGTAGTCAAGTTGGGACGTGACAAGTGCATGAGTGACTGTGCGAAGGGCATCTTGGTCCAGGTATGGCCGTAACTGGTGAACCAGTCGAACCTGGGCAAAAGCCCCTGGCCACCCCCACCTGCTCCTCCAAACTGAGCCGTGAGTCCAGGAGGACTCCCAGGTTTCGTGCCCTGTCCACAGGGGCAACACCTCTCCCCCTATGACCAAAGATGGAACCTGTTAACTGGTCTGAGATGCCTGAACGCACAGCCGCTCGGTCTTGGCCGGGTTAAGCTGTAGCTTGTTCCTGCCCATCCAGATCCGTACCGCATCCAGACAATGGGACATCACGGAGAGGGCATCACTGATTTGGTTTGGGGTGGAGATATACAACTGGGTATCATCAGCACTGATGATACCCAATAAACCATGGATGATCTCACCCAGCGCTTCATATAGATGTTGAACAAGAGGGCAAGAGGACGACCCCTGAAGAACCCCACAAGTGAGTGCCCTCAGGGTGAGCCTCTGCCCCCCGCCAAACACACGATTGACGCCCAAAAGGTAGGAGGAGAACCACTGCAGAACAGTGTGTCCCACTCCCAACCCTCGAGGCACTGCAATAGGATACCATGGTGCGATGGTATGAAAGCTGCTGAGAGATCTAATAGGACCAGGACAGAGGAAAATCCCCTGTCCCATGCCCTCCAGAGATCATCCACCAGCGACCAATGCCGTCTCTGTGCTGAACCCAGGCGGAAGCCGATTGACGGATCTAGATAGTCCACTTCCTCCAGGAAGAGCGGAAACTGCTGAGCCACCATGCTCTCAACAACCTTCACCAAGAAGCAAAGGTTGGAGACTGGATGGAAGTTGCTTAAAATGGCTGGGTCCAGAGCAGGCTTCTTCAGGAGGGGTTTCACCACCGCCTCTTTCAAGGCAGCGGGGAAAGAACCTTCCCTCAATGAAGCATTAACCACTGCCTGGAGCCAGCCGCACATGACCTCCCTGGAGGCATATACCATCCAGGAAGGACACAGGGTCCAACAAACACGTGGTGGAGCTCAGTCGTCGCATAATCCTGTCCACTTCATCCTCAGAAACAGGATCAAACTCAGCCCAGATGACATCGGCCAGTACCCCCCTCCTCAGACCACTGCCAAATAGAGCTCAACCCCTACATACACTAGATGCACCATAGAGTCTGTTCTTTTTTTTTTATTCATAGCTAAATGTATTAATCTAAATCTGTTTTCCATATTCCTTTTGCCCTTTTTTGGTAGAGCTGGAAGAATGAACATGTAGTTGCAGAATTCTGGGATGGAAAAATTATCTTGATTCTACAGAATGATCCAAAATACGTTATCAAAAAGGTGTTGCACTTGAGTTTTTCTAACTTTATTCCTATTTTTTTTTGTCTCAATTACTGATCAGTTTCAGGATTGTTCCCTAATTCTTACATTTTAAGGGGCAAATGTATGCATACAGCACTTCCAAATGTTAAATCACTTTCAGCCCAAGTTAAATCTTGTAATTTAAGAAATTACAAAGGAAATATTCCAAATTTTCTAATAATTTCTGGAATTATCTTTTATTACTAAATATATTGTATGATATGAATTTTTAAAAAGTTATGAACAAAATAGCTTGTGTTCAGTTTTTAGGAGTAACTTTGCAGCCACCTATTTTTGGTGTTAACAAAATATCCAATGCTTACTGCTTTCCAAAAATCTTGGTGGCCAAATAGAATTCCAGCAAAAAAATGCACTTTTTATAATTTTATAACTAATTGTTGCCTGTTGACACCAATCTGATTATGTAACTAAATTACTGTGGGTTTCTTTTTTATGCAGGGTGAAGATATATGCAAACTTGTAGATAATGAACTTGGTTTTAAACATGTACAGACTGATCAATCACAGACTAAAACATACTTGTTTGTATCCGATGAAAAAAAGATAGTTGGCTGCTTAATTGCTGAGCCAGTCAGACAGGTAAGCAATTTGTAGTGTTGAATGAAAAATCTATGGTTGAAAAACCTACGTTTGTTCTGAAATGGGTGGGCAAGTCCATAATTGCTCATATAGTGTTGACCAAGTTCAATGGTTTAAATCAGATCCTTTTAAATTGTTTTTTACTTAAAACATAACTTAAACCTTATTTAAAATAGAATCTTACAACACACATGAAATAACAATAAGTTGTTAATTATTTCAAATAAGAAACAGTATACCTTGAATATTTAAGCTTGATTTGTAAAGTATGTTTATATCATACAATACACACACGCGCACGCACACACACGCAAAAACAATGGAAAATTAAGGTGATGTATCTACAGGAGCTTTTATGAGCTTTTGAAAGTAATGATATATTAAAACATTTGATACTGTTTTCAAGACTGATCTACCTAACATCGGGTAGAGGATGTCTTATTGGACAAAGGTTTACCACTTTTAATTTTCAGAATCTTAACAGTCCAGGAAGAAATAAAAGAACAACAGAATAATAGTTAGAAGGGACTTTAGAGGTCTTCTAATCCATCCCTCTACTCAAGCATGAAATCTACAGATTTACTCGGTTGAGGTTAGTAAGAAAGGGTCTGCATGTTTTTGCAAGAATACAAAAAGATTTCTTATTTTGGATCTTTGCATCACCCTGTTCCATAAGTAATAGGAAAAGTGGTTGCTTAGTATCAAATCCACACCTTGGACTGAAATTTGGAGGTAGCTTATGCTGGGGTGAGCTGCTGCCTCATTGGCAATTACTTCAGCTTCCGTGCAATTTCTGAAACTGGTTTCCCTCTCCCTTCTTGCAAGAAGCATGAAAATCCTAATCCAGATAGCCTTTTTTCAGTGGATGACCTCCTGTCATTCCTTTAAAACAGGGAGTCTCAACTCGCATCATCACGTTGCATATTGTGACTTTTTCTCCCTTTGCTAAAAGGGTGGTGGGCATGGCCAGCATGTGACGCATCCAGGCCGCAAGTTTGACACCCCTGCTTTAAAAAGTCTGCAAGGCACTGGGGCATCTCCAGTCCTAGCAAAATCCTCCACCTGAGCTTCCTTCTCAAAGGGTCTTTCACAAAATAATAGAATGACTGTGGACTCTTCAAGCAGAGTATTGGACACTATGATTGAAATAATCAAGAAGGAGCAGGGAATTATCAGAGTTTATGGCTCACTCTTAACATAGATAACTTTTTGTCCTAAAATTGTGACATTCAGCACTGTGTGAAGATGTTGTAAAGATAATTTTTTGAAAGTTGTGTGTACTTGTAGGTCAATTTGTAAAGAGTTAGGACGCTTTGGTAGATGCCGTCCGACATGTGCCATATCAAATTTGGGAGGCAAATATATATTTTTAAAGCCCAGTCAACCATCCTTTAAAATCAATTAGGTACTGTTTAAGGTGGCCCTTCTTTTGTGCAGGCTTTCCGTGTGCTTTCAGAGCCTCTAGTGGAGTCCCCTACTAAAACCAGCCTAGAGCATCAGCGTGCCTGGTGTTGCTCAACAAAGCCAGAAAAGGTCTACTGCGGGATTAGCCGAATCTGGGTGTTCAGTCTGATGCGGAAGAAGCGCATTGCCAGCCGTTTGGTGGATGTGATGAGGTAAGGAAGTAGTGCTGGGTCTGGTCTGAAGATTTTGTAACACCAAAAATATGACACAACAGTCTTGTTTTCAGACACAGGTGGTCCTCGATTTACGACTAGAGCCCAAAATACCTGTTAAATGAGACATTTGTTAAGTGAACTTTGCTCCATTTTATGACTTCTTGCCTCAGTGGTTAAGTGAATCACTGCAGTTGTTAAGCTAGTGAGGTGTTAAGTGAATCTGGCTTCCCCATTGATTTTGCTTGTCAGAAGGCGACTGCGTGACCCCAGGACACTACAACCATCATAAATATGAACCAGTTGCCAAGTACCCAAAACACTCATAAAGTGTGAAAAACAGCCATAAATCACTTTTTTCAATGCCATTGTTAACTTCGAATGATCAGTAAATGAACTGTTGTATGTTGGGGGCTATTTGTATTTCTTTTGTGAATGTTGTAATAGTCGATTTAAACTTTTATTAAGTAAATATAGTAAACATAGATAACGACGTACAAAAGGACAATTATATTCTTATTCTGCTTTGATACTTTTCATTTTTCTTCCAGGCAAACTTTTTTATTTGGCTGTTACCTAAGCATCGATGAAATCGCCTTTTCAGATCCAACACCAGATGGAAAGATATTTGCAGGAAAATATTGCAAAACACCCAACTTCCTTGTTTACAATTTCATTAGCTAAGACTAGATTTGTACAAGTGCAATGTAGAGTTAATGAGCCCATCTCTTTCAGCAAGGGCTATTTTATAAAATGTGGTCAGTGTTATTGCATTGTTTTATGTGTTAATGTAAATTTGAGTTAGTAGCATACCAGGTTTGTATTTGGCATGTGAATTGTTTTTAAAAAGTTAAATTCTGAAATTGATGGTAAAATTTAGAATGGGTAAAAGAAAAGAATTATGACTTTTAATTGCTCTAGGGTCTTTCTTGGTACTACCTTCAGTATATTCTAGCAAATACTCATTTCTTGCTGACTGATGACAGACTGAATAAGCAGGGGTGGAAAATGTGTGTTAAGCTACATGTTCCTAGCACTTTTTATCAATAATTATATTGACTATGGCTGTTCAGCAACATCTGGAAGGCTACAATTGTTATAGAGGAAATAGAGGATGAGGTAATGTAATGCTGCTGTGAACTAATATTTTAAAATTATTTTTGCACCTGTTCATGGAAGCACAGTGCTGAAACTATCTTTGAAAAGATAGTTGGGGGAGACTGCAGGTTGGGTAGACTATGTCTACAACAACTGCAATTCTTGCACTAAACATTGTTGAACCAAGTCTGTTCAAATAAATATTTTTCTGTATTAAACATTCTTTGGTGTATATATCTGCAATAATGAATGTCTGTTTACAAAATTTACATACTGTCCCAACCAATCATCTCAGAAAAAGTGGAGCTGCTAGTTCCACTTTTGAATCCTTTATGATCAAATGTGTTCTTCATACACATTTGATCATGAAATAACCTGTCTTCTAGCATACAGAAAAGAAATAATTGTGGAATCTATACATCCAAATCTTAACAAACAGCCCCTTACTTGTAAAAGTAAAATCCTTCCATAACTGGTTGTCCCTTAGTTTATAGCATAATTTAATTTATTTGATCCACATAGCCAGCCTGGTTCTATGAGTATCCATAACAACACTAAATGAGGAATGTAACACTTCAAACCATCATTTCAAATAATTACACATACACTGCCCATACACTGTGCTTAATTACACATCAAAGCACTGCACTAATTAGAATTTTTGATCTGACATTGCAATTCTTTATTATGCCCTTTTCTACAAACGTATTAACTGATGATTGTCAGTGTAGACAATGCAAATCCCATTAAACCAAGGAAACTTGAGTTCCTATATTTAGTAACTTCTTGCAAAGCTACATATCAAACTATTACAGTATCATGCGTTTTGCACATGAACAAAAATGTGTATTTTGAGTGCTTTGGTTCATATATAGGACAAAAATAAGCAGTTTTGTTCTGGATACAGACCAAAACACTTCCAGGCATAAATGAATGTGTGGGAAGTAAAAGAGAAAAATTATGGGCATTGGTGGCAGCTAAGAAAAGTCAAGAGAAAGGAGATGAAAGGCACTAGGAATATATAGTTAGGAGCAGGACACCAGCACTATCTTACTTGCCCTGTGAAACCACTCGTGATTCTTCTGAATTTTGTTTGATACCTAGATTAATCAAAGCATTCCAAGTTTTGTTCTGCTGTGCCAGTGAATCTGAAATGCAATTCAAATAATTGTTGGATTGCAGCCTATGAAATGCCATGAAAATAACCCTAAGCGACTTTGGTTGACATCACAACAGGACCGGAAGCAGACAACAGAGTTCTCCGTACCTGCACTGGCTTCTCTGTTGTGGGCTTCAGAGGGAGGGGCGATGAAGCCAAGGAAGGATGCTCAGTGAGGTCACAGGAGAGAACGCAACTCTCCTGTGGAAGAGTTTTTTCCCTCTACGCAATGACGGAGAAGAGGCTGGTCAAAATGGCACCACAAAGTTGGGACAGCCATAACCATCTAAGCGCTGTGCAGGAGGGGAGATAGTGAACAGTGCCTGGAACAGAGTGAGAATTTCTAACTAAATTCAGCCCCAAAAGACCATCTAAAAGGGAACTCACAGTTATTGAAGCGGCGGTACAAGCATTTGAAGAAAAAACTTTAAGATTGGGCGGGGAGGAAAAGGCAAATATTTGGAAATGGAAAACTAAATCTTTAAAATGAACAGATACTGTATTTGAAAGGCATTTTAAAATGCTGGAACTATATATTTAAAAAATATTATTTTAACTATTTTGGACTGCTATTCTTAAAATTGGAAAAAATTGGTTAAAAATGGAACGGGATGCCACCAGCTGACAGAAGAAAGGCAAAACAAGATTAGAGGTGAATTTGGTCTGGATTCGAGGAAATATGAAACTGAACTGGTGGAGAAATTTATGAACATATTACCCTCACTAAAAGAAATAATCTGATTAATTTTGGGATTCAAAGATCCCTGGACGTTGGGATAAATAAGAATAAAGATGAGTGGAATATGTAGAGAAATTGTGTCGGAATTACAAGATGTAAAAGATACTATAAATAGAGGAATTGTGGACATTTTGAATAAAATACAGGGTGTGGTAGAAAAGCTGGAAATGGAGACACACATGTGACAAGCAACAGAAAGAAAACAAATTCAGGAAGAGGAGGAACCAGCTGGAAGCACAATTAAAGAACCAGAATGGAAGACACAACAAATACAAATAAAAGGCAACAAGGAAATAGAATTTAATACAATAATGATTGAGGCAATAAAAACAAGGGGGAAATGTTTTAAGATGAAAACATGCTAAGAGAATGGGGTAGAACTAGATACTCGGGAAAAGAAAATGGAATCTAATAGAGGAGAGTAAGTGGAAAGGGGAAAAAAAATAATAGAAAATAGACAAGCTAGAAAGTGACCAATTCTTCAATGGAAACAAGAGATGGGTGAAAATGAAAAGATAAGGATTCCACATGAATTGCATATATTAATATATGTATAATCGTTAATACTAACAAACATGAAATTAATATGGTAACAGAGGATTTGCATTATATATTTGAATTGTAATAAACAAGAAAAATAATATTGTGAGGTAAGAAAAGAAATAACGTGGAATCTGTTAGATTGGAAATAAGGTAGTGAAATATACTAATAAAGGGGAGTATAGTAATACTAGAATGGTATAATATATTAAATGTTAATACTTTGTTTTATAATAATTGGGAGTAGGAAGAAATCTTGTTTTAGGTGTAATGGTGGCACAACTAAGAATTAAAAAGGGGATAAATAAATAAATAAATAGAAAATATAAATGAACATGAATTTATGAATGGCTATTTGAAATATAAAATTAATTAAATATTGCAAATATGACTATTAATATAGAATTTATAACAAAAGGAGGGATGTTAAGAATGTAGAGATTGATATAAAATAGTACATGACAATATTGAACAAGATTGATAATATGCATTAACATCAAATGAAGTAAGAAAGTTAATATTAATGTGAAATTGTCATGCTTATTGTAAAATGTAAAACACCCTGGAACCACACTGTTCACACAATGATGTGTTTATAAAAGAAAAAATGTAAAGAAAAAGAAAATAATCCTAAACACATTCCTCATTAGGCACTCAACAGACTAAAACTGCTGCAAATGCTTGCAATCACTTAAAAACGTTTTCAGTAATCTTAGCCAATAGATAACATCCCTCAAAAGTTATTTATTGCTGAAAATTGAAAAAATTGACCTTTACAACACGTGTAGCCATTTTCTGAATGAATTGCAAATTCTCATGTTATGAATATTACATCTGAGTCACATTCAGTTGAAGTAACGTGCCTAGAACACAAAGGAAGGACTTGGTCACTTCCAACTAAATCATTTATGTTAATACTGAATTAGTCATCCTCAACTACACGTTCTCACATCAGCTTATCAATAAGAAAACAAAAGGTACTGTTTCAAATAATTTACCTGACCTAAAAATAATGTGGCAATTTTAAATAGTTTTAAATGGCCACTTAATCTTAAATACATTTGAACTTAGAAACTAAGTATTGAACATTCTCAGGTAATATAACTATGTTAGCATCTAGAAACATTTCTAGAAGAGAACAGAAGCTG
Source organism: Naja naja (assembly GCA_009733165.1). Lineage (NCBI taxonomy): Eukaryota > Metazoa > Chordata > Lepidosauria > Squamata > Elapidae > Naja > Naja naja. The sequence goes on along the minus strand of SOZL01000360.1, from coordinate 12,957 downwards.
CCATATGTGCAGGAGTCAATTTGGGTTGGCTAATGTATGAACTCTTCCGACTCCAAAACATCCAAAATTTGTGCTGCTGCAGGACGGTTTCTTGGATCTTCCATAGTACACAAGGAGAAAAGCTCAACAACTCTTTGATATGAAGGGCCCAGCTCTTCCATATTTAGTGGTGGCCGAGTTCCAAGCACCGCATAATAGGCCTCATCATCAAAGTCAGCTTCATCAAAAGAAGCATCTAGAATTACATAAGAAATGAGTCAAAACCATTTTCAAGAAACCAGCACAAATTGCTAAGAGAAAATAATTATATCAACATTCAAACTGTAGCCCACAACAATAGTGATTGCCAATTTCCTAGTGACCAGGGTTTGAGTCTCCTAGATCAGAGAGCTCTCCTAAATTAAATGTATATAGTTGCCCATTTCATTAAAGGCAACTCTGGGTGGTGCACAATAGATAAAAATAAAAAACAGTGAATACAAATATATGAAAATGTAGTAATATTCTAATGATCCCAAATTCAGTTGAAGTGGAGGGAAAATTTAAAAATGGCACCCTCAACAATGGAGCCATCTCACCAAGTTTCCAGTTCTATGGAAGCCCCACACCTAGTCACATAATCAAGTCTTGAGGGCCTTACAGAATTTCAAAAAGGATTAAGCCAATTAAATTTCGAGGGGAAGGATGTTCCATAAGGTGGGCATCATGGCAGAGAAGGCACATCTGGGACCCAACAAATGTGGATCCCTGGCTGATGGTATCTATGGCATGCCTTTGCAAAATCTGATGGGGAAAGCTGATGTAAGTGGGGAAAGGCGGTCCGTCAGATAACCTGGCCTCATAAGAGATTTAAATTTTAAAATTAGCACCATGAATAAGAAGACCTGGAAGCAAACTGACAATCGGTGTGGTTTATAGAGCAGAGGTGAAACATACAATGTTCTATGAGCATATATATAACTGTCTGTCAAAGCATTGGATACTGTTTGAAGCTTCTGGATGCTCTTCAAGAGCAGCCCCATGCAGAGCACATCGTGCTAGTCCAATCTGGATGTAATGGGCATAAGTGATTGTAAGCACATCCTGCTGATCCAGGAATGAGTGCAAGTTGGCACAAAGACAAAACTATGCAAAGGCCCTCCGATAGCCTCCTGCTCTCATTAATCTTACAGGATTATTGTGCAAATAAAATGAAATTCAGATGGATAATCTTGAGTTTTTATCAAAAAAAAGGCAATAAATGCCAATCTGCTTATTTTAACAGGAATCTTTCTGGACATTAAGAACAAGGTCCTCTTAAAGATGGTTTCACTTACGAAAGTAGTTGTCATGGACACAGAACTGGGTATTTTCCCATGTTCCTTCCAATTACATTCAATTTCTAAGAGAACTTTCCTTTTTAGTCAAGTTCCCAAGATGCTTTTCAAACTGCAACTGGACTTTCTTATGTTTTTTTCCTTGAAAATTTCTCATCCAAGAAGCTTCTTGCTGACTGAATGATGGGGAGTAAAAGAATTTATATTCTTTTCAGTCATCTGGTCATTATCACTCTGAAGATTGGTCATTATCCTGAAGATGGTCATTAGCTGGGATTAATTGAGGCCACTTGAGGATTTATCTGTACCCTCAGGGTCACTTGAATTAGAGTACAAATGGATGTGGAATCTTCTTGGGACTGCTGAAAGGACTATTGTTGTAGAGAGGAGATAGGTGGTGTCATATTCCTCCCGCTCTGTTGAGAAGGCTGTTCAATTTTAACATACCTTAGATGGCCTATTTGACCTTTCAAGCCAGTGGTCTTCTCTGCCCAGAATGTGTACTCTGCTGTCTTCAAAAAAGTGACCTTTGTGCATTCAAATGCAGATGGAGCGCTGAATCTTATTTCAATGGGACAAGCAGTTCTTCTGCATTTGAAGAGTGATAACCTGATTGCAAAGAATATAAATCCTACTACTCCCCACCATCCAGTCAGAGCTGAAGAAGCTTCCTGGATTAAATAAAAACAAGAAAGCCCAGGTGCCTCTTGGAAAAGCACCTTTGGGACAACCATGACCTGAATGACAGAATCTCCATAGACATTTACATTATTTTTTTTGCTATTATTCTTGATTGCCATGTTAACAGAAAGACAGACTACAAATTGTAATAAATGAAACTTAAACTATTTTGGAAGACTACAGTATCATTCTACATTTCCTTATTTTAAAAAAATATCCATGCTGCATTACACTTCTAACATATTTAGCCTAAATCCAATGCCTGAAATCACCCCAAGATCATATAAGATTTGGTTCAGCGGCTAACTTCATCAGTAAATTTACTGACTGAGCAATTTGTAAGATGCAGGTAGCTCTGTTGTCCCATTTCTTTTGTCCCTGAAGGTCAAATTGGTCATTTTTGTATGGATGTAAAAAGAACATTCTGCATCTCATAACTTATTTTAGCCCAACTATTCCAATGAAGTCATCATTTTGCTAATGCAGCCCTGAGACTAAAATAAAAAAATAAAATTAAGTTATCCCACCATCCCACCTGCCAAATCAAGAATATTTAGACGCACCATCATCATCCTCTCCAAGCAGATTAATGTGAGGTATGGAAAGTGTCATCATCTCCACAAAGTCAGCCCAAATGAAAAGATGTCAGCTTTGTCAGTGATAATGCCATCTTTTTCTAGAGCTTCTTTGGGTTTCCAGGGCTCAGTGCCAATGTACTCAGCTTCTGGATCACTCACTGAACAAAACAAGTTATGATTACAAACTAAAGATCAACTTTATGGTTTAGTGAAATTCTCTCAGGAAGCAAAGATAAAGGAAAAACCAAGGGAAAGAAAGGCAAGAGTAGTTAGTGTCATAGTAACCATTATGAAAAAGATCCGAATCCTTTCATTTCTAAAATTCCTTAAAGGCAAGCAACTAGGGCTGCTTGGTAACATCTTGATAGCCACAACTGTGATGAGCAAGAGTTCCAATTTATCTAATTAATGTATAAAGCCATTGCACAAGCAAATGATTGGAGGAAATTCTGTGGCATGTACAACTCTAAACCCAGTACTGTATAGTTTTCTCAGATCCATCCAAAATACTTCCAAAGGAATCTTGTATAGCCAATTGCATTCCTTTTCCATATGACAAGTAAATTAGAACACTAGAATGAGAATTTCTCTTCCTGCTTCCTGTAAAGGTCTATATGCCCCAACAGTTGGAAGCAGCCAAGAAGAGAAAGGGGATTTTTGGCACTGGGAACCAAGAGAAATATTACAATCCCAGTTCCTCAATTTACATAGAATATTTATCTTACATGCCTATTCTGATAGAACTGCATTGATTTGAGTCTATTTTTCACTTTTCTAGTTTAAGAAGTTGAGAAACCTCAGAGAATCAATATTCAAAAATATTTCTATATTTCACACATAGAGAATCTCAAGTATTTTGCTTTCCCTTCAGGTATAAGGAAATATGCATGAAATGGGCATAGCAGCTCTAGTTTATTTCCAAATGAGGGTGGGCAAATTGTTTACTGTCCATTGTAAAATAGATCACAAAAGCAGCTCTGATTCTAACAGCTGAATTCCTTTAAGAATTCAGCAATGTGGCAAGAAAGTTGACTGATGACCACCACTGCAAATTTCCCAATGCAGTATACAGCACACAGAAATAAGAACTGGAGCTGATTTGCAGTGAAAGAAAATAAAGGAATACTAAATATTCAACTTACCCATCATATTTTCATCTAGAGGCAAGGAGACACCCACATCACAAATCTTTATTGATTCAAAGTCACCTTTAATGACAACATTAGAAGATTTTATGTCACCATGAACCAATTTCTTGTCATTGTGAAGATACTGAAAATCAAAAGAGAAGGATTTTATTTACAAAGGGTATTGTAAGCTTTACCATTTTTGTTTTGATCAGCCCTTGAAGGTTCACACTGAAGTGTCATATTCAATTTATTCAGCCTACCTTCAAGCCTCTTGCCATGTGCAGTGCAACTTTGAGAATGGTGGCAGCTGGAAAAGGTTTCTTGTGTTTTTCATTTCTTTCTTCAATCAAGTCATTCAGGGACTTCTCCCCACCATATTCCATAACAAGACACATACTTCCATCCTTGGCTTCAACAAATGCACGAAACCCTTCAAAACACATACTTAGCATTTGTAAGTGTCCCCAGGGGAAACCTTCCATTTTTTTTATTATTCCCAGGGCAATTCAAACTTTAATTTGGGCCAGGATACTTTTTATAATTCTTCAAAAATTTTCAGTATTTATTCTTAAATAATGCTGGAAAACTTCAAGAAAGCTCCCATGGTACCTAAGAAAGATTAATAGAACAGTAGGGCTTGTTGCATAATCTAATCTGGATTGGTCACAGGACCAGAGGTTTAATCTTCCAAGTGTTTGGATTTGTGTTGGAACCCATCCTCATGGAACTTCTCTCTACTGGAATTTGTGTTTTGGGCTATCTATGAGTAGTATTTATGTGGTGCTTGGTTAGGTGTGGCTTCCAAAGTCTGAAAGCTTGGAAGACTAAACCGCTAATCCCGGTGACTGGCCCATATTGATCCTGCACCATTATCCTGGGACATGTATATTTGCCTTCATTTGTAGTAGGACTTGTCATTTACATCAGTACAGTTTCCTTATGTCTACTTGAGGACATTTCTCTATATTTAGACAGATGGAGCCATGGAAATGTCAACTAAAAAGTCTCACAAATATGAATAAGTATCCTCCACTTTTCCCACTTAATCTTACCTACAATGTTTGGGTGCTGAAGGTTTTGTAGAATATTAGCTTCTTCATTCAGTCTCTTTTGATAAATACTTTGCTGGCTGGAATTACATTTGGTATTTATTTTTTTCACAGCCCAGGGAGAGCAAGAGATCCCTCTGGGAGACCTAGTAAAAAAAGGACTTTAGTTAAAAATGTGGGTCTAGATAAACTAAGTTGCTAATCGTATATGAAATACAATTTCCATTATTTTAGCATAGTTCAGACAGAAATTTAACCATTGCTGAGAATTAGCTCTCAGTCCCTATGGGAAGTAGTTTGGGCATTTTTTTTACCTGCCAACTGATTTGCACAAATAAATCAGACATTTTAAAATAGCTTTCCTTCGATAGTTCAACTTTCAGAAAGCAAATCATTTTTCTGAGCCTCCAGGACTATTATGAAATTTAAAAATTAAAAAAAGCCACCCATCACTACCAAAGCCAATTCTATTAACTGGTTCAACAACAATCAATAATTAATTTATATTTCTTTCTCATAATATCTAAATCCTCTTAGTGAGGTATCCCAGCATAACAGTTTGTAACAAACAACAAGCAGAAAGCAGGAATAACTCATATTATCAAATCGGAGTTGTAGAGCAGACATAAGACAATGTGTCACTTCAGGTAAATCCAGATTTACTGTGCTTGTAACAATCAATTAGTAGGCTCAAAATTAAATCACTCATTTTTTCCAACTTTGCTAAGTGACCTATGAGGTGATGTTTTAGAAATCTCAATACGTTGGAATATATTAAGATAACATACCGTTTCATAAGGTAAACATTGACACCGGTTCCATATCCCAGTTTTTTCATGAAGGGAGAAGCTGGAATAGTTAGTGTAGATGAAGAAGTACTTTGTCCTATATTGTAAAAAAGAAAACATGCTGCATATGGTATAGGACATACATTTTTGTTACAACTGCAAGCATGGATTGTCTAATTCAGTAACCAAGCCCAGACTTTATCAAATAATTTCTTGCACAATCTGATGAAAATTCTTTGAAGTTTTTGATATGTTGAGATGTCATAGTGCTTTTCTCTCTCTCTTTAGGCATGTGCTAAAGGATCTGTCCTATAGCTTTGTTTTTTAAAAATAAACCTATTTCAATTTCAACCATATATCAGGCAATTTGGAGTCACCATTATCTCTTCATATTCACTATCATGGAAGCAGAGTGATTCATAAAATGATGGCCATGGAAACATGGTCGTATACATAAAAAAGTTATCCTCTCCCAAATATGAAACATTTATATTTAAAAATATATTATACTAAAATCTTTTGTTTGTTACATTTGAATAAGAAGTATTTAAGAGCATTCAGAGAAAGTTTACAAATGTATTCCCTCCCCAAATCCATCACTCTCATCTTTTAGAATAAACATTCATTGCATCCTCCTCTGCCAACAGCAATGTGTGTTTCTGGTGGGAACTGAGTTACCACTTTCTTGAATTTTCTGTCAGAGACTTCTCTCCCCCCCACCCCCACTACAAATCAATTTGAACACTTCACCTATGCAAAGGGGAATATTGTGTGCCAAGAGCTACATTCACCTTTAAGTCATGTACTGCCATATTTTTCCACCACAAAAGCCTTGCTCTGAATCTAAAAGATTTTTTTCTAATTTTTCCTATACGTTTGATCACTTATAACTATAAACTGATCGATTTATAAAGTTAAATTAACCAATGGCTCTCAAGCTTCCCCCATATCTTCACTAAGAGCAGCCTCACCAAATTTCCTTCTTGTTCCTTCTAGTTTACCAGGAGGAGTCTTGAAAGAAGCTTCCGCAGCCATAGCTAAGGATGTTTCTGCAGGAAAAAGGTGCGAAGAATTTTCAAATGCACGAATGCAGATTAAAGCAGGGGTCACTCTCTAGCTGAAGTTTGCTTAGGGAACCCAGAAGTAAAATTAGTTTTATATTAGTAATAAGAAACAGTATAAAATACATCCAATAACTTAATAACTAAGAGCTTGCAGACTGGGGAAAGCAGCGGTTAGGCGAGAGAGAGCTCCCCTCCTTAGACCGTTAAGACCCTTCCAAGAGAGGGAGCATCCAACTCAGCACGTACAAAAGCACAGGCTTTCATGACAGACACAGCAGGGTAAAAGACAGGATTAAAAAGAAAAATCTCACGGGAGAAGACGCGCCGCCGTTAATTAGACGCTCACCGAAACAAGTCAGCCTCAACCGCTCCGACAGTTTCCCCCACCGTTTGAATCTTTGCTGGCGCTTGCGTAATCAGAACGTTGAGCGGGGGGGGGCAAAGAGGAACGGACCAATTGGAGGTTCGGGACACGCAGCGGACGAATTCGGGGGGTGGCTAGAAGCCGCTAATGCTAGGTGCTGTGTCTGATGGGCAGTTCTGGGAAAAGGGGAATTGCAGCTGAACGAGAAAGCAGGATTTCAGCAGCAGATGGAGTGGGCTGATGGACCGGAAGATTACTGACCTAGATTTTCTATTATCCGAGAATAGTTAAGGCACAGGCCCCCCAAACTTGGCAATTTTCTAAATGTATTTATTTATTTATAAATCTATTTTCTAAAGCGCCTGTAGGTCAGACAAGGAATGGATGGGAACTGAACAAGGAGAGATTTAACCTGGAAATAAGGAGAAACTTTCTGACAGTGAGAATAATCAACCAATGGAACAGCTTGCCCTCAGAAGTTGTGGGAGTGCCATCACTTGAGACTTTCAAGAAGACATTGGACTGCCAATTGTCAGAAATGTGTAGGTCTCCTGCTGGGGAAGGGGTGACTAGATGACCTATAAGGTCCCTTCCAACTCTGATTATCTGTTATGCACTTTAAGACTTTGGATTCAATCCCAGAATTCTCCAGCCAGTTTGCTTGCACTGTTTGAGACTTCGGTTTCCCAGATTCTGCTGGCTTTGGTTTTCTGGCTGGGGTGGGAATCTGGGAATTAAGCAACATATCTTAAAGTTGCCAAGTTTGGGGAACCCTGAGTTAAGGGGTGCTAACGGAGACGATTAAGAAAGCACCAGACAGAAAAAAACATATGATTTCAGGCTGGTTTATCACTACACCGAAGCTAAATTAGAGTCGCTTTATCAGTGAGATGGGCAGCATATAAAATAATAAATGACAGTACCAATTGAAAAGGCTAAGGGAAGAAAAGAGGGGTTGTATTTGCATGAGAGCCCCCAGGAATGCCAAGGTTATGGCTGAATGAAATGGGAAAGAAAGGGGCATCAAACACTTCATATGTCAAACTACATGGATTTATCCATGAAATCGGGGGACGGAGAGTCAATGTCATAATAGCTGTATTGTATGTGCACCGTAATAAACGATTTATATTCTTTAGTGTGTAATTTGAATTAGCAAATCATTCACTAGATCAAGTTAAAGCTGGCAGTCAAAATGTTTGAAAGCATACTGTCCAGTGGTGGGATTCAAATTTTCTACTATCGGCTTTATAGGTGTGGCTTGGTGGTCATGTAAATTTTTAAGAGACGGGATTGGGGTCCAACAAAATGGGGACAAACAAAAGGATATAATACAAAATCATCTAAGAAGTTAGATCAAGAAGAATGAATTTCATAGGTACATTCACAGAGCAATACTGAATTCTTTTTCTGAAATTTATTCCTCAGTTTAAAAAAAACAGGAATATATGAATTAGGTTCAGTATTGGGATCAGCTTGCACTCAAGTCAAGTAGATATTCAAGAGTAAGTGGTGTCATGGTTAGAAACACTTGTAAAGCAATATATAGATTTAAAACCAGAAATATTTTGTTGGGTATTTTAAAGGGAATACATATTTAATTTTACACGTTACACATGTTAACATGTTGTGTTTGCACAACAGTGGAAAAACAAAGATCCCTATAGATGACAATGTAATAAAAATATTAGAATGTGCAGAAATGAATAGATTAACACTTAAAGTTAAGGAGAAGGCTTCGAATACTTTTTAACGTGGGGTTTGTTTTATCAATGGCTATCTAACAGAAATAGAAGTTAGAAATCTAAAAGTATAAAATTAATGTACCAGGATATATTTTGCTCCAATGCAGTTACTCACCTATTAGGCCAAAGATAACTACAGATTACTCCTTAATATCATTTCACTTTCTAAAATGTTCTCATCTTCTCCAGGACAGACTCTACAGTATTTACAGATAAAACAGGAAAACTGCACTCTGCTTAGAATAGTTCCACTCCGTACCACTAACATCAAAACCTAGCATCAAAGCTGCATCAGCAAATGTCTTTAATAATATCTAATACTAGCCCATTTTCACCACTGATGTTTAAATCTTGGGTTTCAGATCCAAACTAACAAAGCTAGGTTAGAAAAAAAAACCCAGGCAGCACTAAATGTAGTTAAAATTTGTGCCAGTAAACTGTTCAAATCAGGTTAGAGCTGTGGGCACTCAAAAAAGGCTGCAAAATAGGAGGGAGGAATAGTAATAGCTATGCATTATTGAATTATTTATAAAAATTAAAGGATAAAAATAGAAAAGAATGAATGGGTATAGTTCCCTCTAGGATTGAAAGGAGCTGTTTGAAAACAGTAAAAGATGATGTGTGACTTACCTCTGGCCTCTTTCTCAAATTTAGGCTCACTGGATTTGCCGAGTAGCAGAAATACCAAATTAATTTACAAACTTACATCTTTTGAAACTTAAAAGGGAACTGTGCTACAGGGCTATCATAAACTGCTCTCCATTACATGCCCTTCCCTAAAATGGAAATAATGAACTGTACAGGATTATCAAATAAAGTTTTAAAAATAGTGACCAGATTTGGGCTGCAGTTTTCTCTCTCCCTCAACACAACAAATGAAAGGAAATGTAAGCTCTCTTTGTTTACAATTAGGGCTCCAGGTTTGGTTTGCAAAAATCTGGATGGGATGGCAAAATAATGCAGAAATACCTGGCTCTTTCTTACCACACCTATGTAGGAAGTTAGCACCCACCCCCTCCTACAAAAATGAAATATCCTAAGAAATATTTTAAAAGGCAGAATATTTCCCCTAAAAGGGAAGTAGAAACTCAGAGAGGCAGAAGCTAACCCCCCACTTTTGTTAATAGGCAGGCCATTAAGGCCTGGGCCAGATTATTCTACATAACAAAGCCCTCTACCCATCTCACCACCTGGCCTTGGAAGATTGCATCAGCCAGCACTCAGGTGAAGCCATGTGGTCCAGACAAAGCCTACAAAGTTAGCTAAGACTCCTGCTCCTGAGAGTCTGGCAGCCAATGGGATACATTTCTTGCACAGGAACAGGAAACACTAAGGTGGGGCCCAACAGAAGGTATATAACTAAGGGTCTCTCAGCATCTTGGTCCTTCTTTTCCTTCACCCTTTAAGCATGTGATTGTCCTTTTCACTTTGGAGCTCCAAGCCATGTGGTCCTGTCCACCATTAAACCATCTTTCCAAACAGTCTCCATGTTTCCAGTGTCTTTTTTCCCACTTGGAACTGAACCCAGAAGGTTATTTCTGCCAGCTTGGTATTATCTGCAAATTTGATAAGTTCTTCTTCTATCCTCCCGCCCCCCTCCCCAAATCATTTGGGGACTTGTTGGAAGAGTACTGGATCAATAGAAGCAGCAGAATTAGATTGTTAGACATTTTCTCTAGCAACGCAAAGATGTTCATTTCTACCTCCAATATTTAGCCCCACTATCTATGCAATGTTGGACTCAGGTCACAGGATATACACTGAGTTACAAGTCAACTGATTGCAATAGTGCATTTTATGAAGCCAACTTGTGCAGTTAACAGTTCATTATAAAATTGCCTTTTCAGTAAAAGCAAAAGAGTTTTAGTGTACCATTTCCAATGTTCAGCCAGCCACCTATTAGAATCACGCACACACAAACTCCCACAAACACCATTCAGATACTATAAACTTAATTGTAGGAAATAACGGGTTCCCATAAAAAGGAAGAAACTGAAGTGGCTTGAATTATTATACTGTAGAGCAAAATCCAAAAATTGGGTCTCATGCTCTTATTAGCCTATCAACAAATCCACATACAGTAGGGTGGACCAATTAGATATTCTAGGTCTAGACAAAACAGGTGGGAAAGACAGGCTATCAGGAACTGAACGAGGAAACGGAGGAGGGGTAGAAAAAGAGTCAGGCTCAGGAATGTATTCAGTTGCAAATGAATTCGAGGAATAAAGGCAACACCTTGAAGATGCCTTCCAAATGTATTTTTCTATGATATAAACCGCCCAATAAATACAATTTTAAAATCCCAGCGGTACACTTGAAAGCAAGCTGCCTTTCAAAAAGAAGCGCAAAAGGCTGGAAGGGGAAATGACCCCTTCCTGAAACAGTAAGCGCCACAACCAATCCAGCTCCTCGACTTCATCGAAGATGGCGACGCGCAAAGGGGGAGTAGGCATTCAGTGACATCACGGATGGGCTGATCTGGAGCTGCCACGCGGGAGGAGGAGCAGCGAAGTACGGAAACCGGCGAGGGGTTGGAGTGGGGTGAGGGTGGGGGAGAGTTCCTCCTCTTCCCCTGTTATTCTCGAAGCCGGGCGGGACGAGTGTTCAGTGTGGCTCTATGCAGGCGGCGCTCCTGCTCCCTGTGTAGCCTCGCGTGGGAAAGGTAGGCGAGACGGACTGGGCCCCTTTTCTGCATAGCGGATCCGTCTGATGTCGCTGCTAACCATGGCCGGTTATGACTACGTGAGCGCCGAGCAGCTCGCCGGCTTCGATAAGTACAAGGTGAGACGGTGGGCTTCCTCGGGCTTTCCCGAAGGAGGGAAAGACTGCTGGGGTTGCGAGGAAAGGAGACGCCCTGAGCTGCTGGAAGGCGACGGGAGGAATCCTCCAGGGAGACACGCGGTGCTTGGATAGCTCAGCAGCTTCTTTACGTGCGGGAAGCAGCCGTGCTCCGTCGGTACTTCTCTTTCCTCGACTCGCCGATTGAATTAGCCTACAATTCCCATTGCCGCTAACCCGAACGGTGAGATGAGCGAGGCTGATGGGAATTGTAGTCCACCTTGCACCAAGGGCCGCTCTTTGGAATAAAGGAGGCCTCTTTCTAGCTGGAAATTTGAGGGTATTATGGCACAAGACAGTATTTGGGGTGTCTCCACCTGCCCATCCCCGTGGATCATTTCAGAGCCGTGACTCAGAGTTAGTAAAGATGCATCTGTGGCATGCATTTATTTATTTTTTTATTCTATGATTTGCCCACTGTTATGCTTGCCAAGAAGTTGCTTTTGAGGCTTTAAGCTTGTGAATAATCCTTTTGCACATGGATGTGCTTTCACTATCTGGCTATGTAATATTTTCTCTGCTATCTTGGAAACTATAGGAATGGAATATGGGCATGACAAAGAATTCTATAATTTCGACTCAATGATATCCCTGCATTATAAACTGAGTCTTCTTCTTAGGGTATAGGACAAAAAGGAGTTAGGATCCAGTAACTGCCAAGTAATCTCTGCTTCTTGCAACTTCGCAAGATAAACTATGATAGTGGGAATACTTTAACTCTACTGGTGACCTTGCTGATTGCTTTTTAGCCATGCCATGTAGAGTTCAATCACAAAGCTAAGTCTGACTACTGTCACATAGAAACACAGAAAGCAGAAAAAAACATAGTGATCCATTGAGTTTGGTTTTGGTTTTTTTTTAATTTATTCATTTATTTTTTAAAAAACATGATGGATGTATATTTATCACGTTTGAGACTTAGTGTTGCCTTGCTCCACTTCTGCAATTTTATAACTCCTTTAAAGCACAGAAAAGGATATTTATGCACACATATACTTTATGTATACAAACCAGTCAAGCTGCTTAACAATCAGGCTGTTTCAAGCACTGCCAGTTGCCAATTAAAGTTGGGTATAAAGTGTTGAGTTAGGAATCGGAACATCCAGATCCATGCTCAGTCATGGATAGTGATTAAGTAATTTGCCTGATTGCTTTCTCAGATCAACTATTTCACAGTATTTGTTAGGATAAAAGAAAATTGCAAGAAAATTATCCCCTTTGTTTCTTTGCAGAGGAATTTTTTTTCTTTGGTTGTTCATTTCCTTTGTGTGTATGGATGAAGAGTTGTACTTTTGAGGTTTCCTCAACATATAGAATCCTTTGTTTCCTTCTCTGTAAAGGAACTTCTGCCTACAAAATTAACAGCTCACCTTAAGTTTTATCGAAGGGAAAGATTTGGGAAAT
>SOZL01000358.1:0-13429 GCA_009733165.1 Naja naja | reverse complement strand
GCAAAGGGTCCTCCTCAGTCCCTGGTTAAGGAGGAGCGGTGACCAAACAGGGCGGCTGGGTGATTCTTCTTCGGACGCAATGAGAGCGAGAAGTAAGCATGCTTCACCGCCTCCCATCACCCCCAGATAAGTCCTGTAAAGGATCTTAACTGGAATTCGGATTCAGACTGACTGGACCTCCAAGTGCTCTCTAGGCCCCTCCTCCAACACTTCATCTCCCAGAGCTCTGCAGAAAACCACGGAGCTAACCAAGATCTGCATCAGGTCAGGGGCCGCAAAGGGACAACACGTTTGGGGGCCTCTGAGGCAGCCTGTTGCCAGGCTTCCACCAGGGCCTTGACCGAGCTGTGGGTAAGGGAGACAGGCAACACCCCAAGCATTGTCTGAAACCCTTCTGGGTCCATCAAGTGCCTGGGACAGAACCACCTGGTCGGTTCCATATCCCAGCGACGAGGGGTGCAATGCTGGAAGACCAGCTGAAGGAGGTAATGATCAGTTGGTCCATGACAGGGGTTGGCTAGTTGGTAATCCCCCACCCAGATCATTACACCACTGTCCGGAGATAAAAACCAGGTCAAGTGTGTGCCCCTCTCCATGGGTTGGGCCCTGAATTATTTGGGTCAGGTCCATAGCTGTCATGGCAGCCATGAACTCCCGCTCATCGACGCCCCACCCAGAGTGGAAGGTTGAAATCCCACAAGACCATAAGCTTGGGGAACTCAACTGCTAGGTTGGAAGAAGCTGGGACAAGTAACAGGAGCTCACTCCATTACGTGGTGTAGGGATTTGAACCGCCAACTGCTGACCTTTCTGATTGACAAGCTCAGCATCTTAGCCACTGAGCCACCACATCCCTTTGTCTACATTAGTATGAAGTAATTTGATCAGTTCAAAAGATAAGCATACTTTGGATAGGTGAGCCTTCATCTATGAAGCTAAGACCAGGGGTGGGATTCTACCAGTTCGCACTATTCACTAGAACCGTTGTTAACATTCTAAGCAGTTTGGAGAACCGTTGTTAGAAGAAATTATGGGCCTAATCCTGTAAGGAAGGCAGGAAGGAAGCATTCTGGTGTTGCTTACAGAAACTGCCTCCCTAACCCTTATTACATTCTTGGCAGGACTAGACTTCCTGTCTGAGGAACTTCTCTGGAGTTTTTTCCTCCTCCTTTGCTGGTACTTTGCTTGTGTGGAGTGACCATTCAAAGTTACAATGGCACTGAAAAAGTGACTTATGACAATTTTTCACACTTACACTGTTGCAGCATCCCCACAGTCATGAGAGGCCAGGCGAGGAGATGTGCCTTAATGTGAGCGATGTTGAGTTGGCCATGCCCAGCCAATAACATGACCACCAAGCCACGCCCACCAACTAAGCCACGCCCACAGAACCGGTTGTTAAAAAATTTGAATCCCACCCCTGGCTAAGACCATTGCCCACCTTGTCTCCACCTTGAGCAGACCCTCTGCATCAGAAACAGTTTGCAACTCATCAGTTTCCTTTGCATGTAGTTTGGGTTGCAGTAGTATAATGATTGATGGATACCATTAATCTCTCTTGCTCCTTCTAGAATCTAACCCATCCAGATGCTTCCCAAATATGCTAGAATCTAGTACTTGTAAAACTTATCAGCTTGGCTGCTGAGCTTATGGCAGTCTTAACACCTTGATTGATGATGAAAGTCGGGAAGGTAAATTAACCTCTTGACTTTCTAGTTATTAGAATCCAGTGTGTTGCTATGCATTTAGTATCTCAATAGTCTTGGTTCAGCAAAAGTGCTTCTGTCCTCTATACAGTATTGTTTCTGACTATGGAAGCAACATGACCTGAGTAGTATAAGGAGACAGTCTTAAATCTCCCATTCATTGTTAATTTTTTGGCCTTAAGAAAAGGATTGATATTCAATCTTACCAATGAACATCTGATCTTAATTAGTCCCCAGGAATGTTGGCATGGTTTTGCGGCTATATTTCCCAACATACTTAAGAAACTTTCCCCTTAATTATATGATGATGATGGCAGTTCATTGATGAAAGGATGAGGAGGAGGGGAAGGGTATATGGGGTATGTGTGTATGAAAAATCCTCCAGCTTGTGTAGCCGTTTCAATAAGTTTCCAATTTGCACAAAAAATCAGGTTGCAAAAACTTCTACCTTAACACACTTAAGAAATTAAAATATTTGAGGGATATTTGCATGTCTAGTATTAAAATATCTTCAATATCAGCCTTCACCATAATCATGCAGTATTTAGAATAATTATTAGCTGAGCAGAGAGTATTGTTCTGGCACAGAACATGGCTGCCAGTACAGGTAGTACTTGACTTACAACTGTTCATTTTGTGACTATTTGAAGTTACAATGGCCCTGAAAAAAGTGACTTATGACCATTTTTCACATGATTGTGGCGGCAACCCCATAGTCACATGATTCAGAGGTGGTATTCAGCAGGTTCTGACCAGTTCTGGAGAACGGCAGGAAATTTTGAGTAGTTCAGAGAACTGGCAAATACCACCTCTGACTGGCCCCACCCCCATCTATTCTCTGCCTCCCAAGTCCCAGCTAATTGGCTGGATCTTCTTTGGTTGCCCTGCACAGGAGAACGGAGCTGGAAAGTAGGTTAGTGGGATGGGGAGGGAAAGGGGATTTTGCAGTAACCTTGCCACGCCTACATGCCCACCAAGACATGCCATGCCCACCAAGACATGCCCACCAAGACATGCCTACAGAACTGGTAGTAAAAAAAATTTGAATTATAAAACCTAGTCAATAGAAAATTTTGATCTACATTTGGATGCTTGACAAGTGGTTCATATTTATAATGGTTGCAGTGTCCTGGTCATGTGAGCCTCTTTTGTGACCTGCTGACAACAAAGTCAATGGGAAACCAGATCCACTTAGCAACTATGTTACTAATTTAACAACTGAAGTGATTCACTTAACAAACATGGAGGGGGGAGTCATAAAATGGGATAAAACTCACTTAACAAATTTCTCACTTAGCAACATAAATTTTTGCCTCAGTTGTGGTCATAAGTCAAGGGACTAGCTGTACCAGTTAATCCCTTAGGATGCACTCAAAAAGAAATCTCTTGAAATTCAAGGAGCAGAGATATAAAATGATCTCATTTGTAATCAGTTTCCCATATAGTTCCCTTCTGACTTTTATAAAACCTAGTCAAGAGAAGAAAACTACAGCAGAAGCAAATGGCATCTCTTGATCTAGATGAGCTTCAACTTCACATGCTAGTTATATTGATTGGAGTTGACCATCACAAAACATGCATGCTCCAAATTACATGTGCATTTCTAGATAGTGGACAAGGCAACAAATGAACCGACAGGACCCAACATTTTCTAAGCACAAAGAGTGGGATGAAAATAATGGTTGTAAAAGGACAGTTCTCTTCTTCTTTTAATAAGTGGACATGGCTTACCCAGAAAAACCCAGCTACATAATGTAGGTCACTTAAGAGCCATGTAACATTTAACTTCTTAATGCATACAGTCTTAGTTACTTGATACAGAAACAAAACCATCTTTTAACTCTGAAGAACAAAACATCTATTTTCAGTGGTTTACAAATGATCTGCAATGGACTTCTTTAAGCAGTGGGACAGGAGCCATTCCAAAGCAACAATGTCTGAGTTAACCACCCCAAAGGAAAAGGGATGGGATGTAGATGGCTTCTGTGTATTTCAAAAGCAGGAATGTAGAAAATGTGGTGTTTATGGCTTTTCTGCAAAGTTTTTCATCACGCTAGAAAGGGACAAGCATTTCCTCTCTCCACCCCACCCATGCAAGATGTTAAAAACTAACTTGTGCAAAAAGCTACTCTTCTACACTATGTTCCACGCTGTGGCTTTTCTTAACCAGAGAAATCTGGGACTTGCTATTGGTAAGCAAATGAACTAAGTTGGAAACGGATTGTCCTGGGAAAATACAGAGAACTCGGCAGTCTGCACCTTAACCAACCACCATTTCTGGCCCAATGGAGTAACTGATTCCAGTTACATTGTAATTTTAAATAATAGTTTTATTTTAAAATCTGGGCTATTAATACATCCCTCTGCTAGACTAAGCTATGCACCACTTCCATATTCATTCTCTTTTCCTGCCCCATCGTTGGTTCCCTTACCATCATCCAAAGCGATGCAGTTCTCTCTCTGCTGAGCTGCACTGAGTCTTGAAGAGAGAAGGAGAGAAAAAACGAAACTCTTCAAAGCACAGGGTTAGGGAGGGCTTCCTGCCTGTCTTCCTCACCCTGAGATGGGGTTTTGCTGTAGATTTTTGCTCAGCACCGTATCACAGACTGATCTGCCTAGCTTGTCTATCTAAACTACCCAACACTATTGGGGGAGCAGCAGAACATCCTATTTTCCTTCATGAAGTCCTCCAAAATAAAACAAAATTCAGATGTGCCTTAATTGGGGGGAAGGGAGAGAGAAGAAGGGGAGAAGATTTCTCCCAACCTGCCACCTTTCAGATGTGCTGAATTTCACATGATGGCTGGAAATGTTCTTACACAGTGCAGGAGGGGAGACGGTATTTATACACCAATTTTCTCCTGGAAAAGAGGATGAAACAATGAAGACCAGCTTAAGGTCATAATTGAAAGTGATGAAGACAAAGAGGATCTTTCCTGAAGACTAACAGAAATAACATCAGAGCAGGACATGGCTCTGGAAATTGTTCAGGAATAGAGAAGTTACAAGGAGGACACCAAGAAGAAAAAAGGCATCTCAATAAACATTGTTAGTTCTTGTAGGCATCTTGAAAGAAAAGTATCAAGATATTAGATGACCTATGCCACTGAACTGAGTAACATATTTGAGGATCTGGACAGATCCTCCAACAATCTGAAATTGGTTTGGAGATATATAATAATACTCAAAACCTACCTTGCTAACTTCGGTGACTCTGAGTCTTCACAGCCTAACAAATTACATCCCAGAACTTTGAAGTGACTCTCACAAGTCATCCAAAACTGATAACTGTAATATTTGAAAACGCATGGAGAATTGGTGAAGTGCCAGAAGAACGAATTTCATCCAAATACTCCAACTGAAGGAGCAAGTCCTAAGAAATCCAATATCAATTTATTTCTGCGCTGGAGAAAGTACTAGAACAGGTTTGTTAAGCAGCATGTTTGAAAGCACTTAGAAAATAAATGCCACTATTGCCAGGAAGCAGAATGAGCATGTTAAGAACAAATTGTATTAGATTTACAGTACTTCTTTTTATGAGGGAATGATTGTGGGGCTGTTGTGGGCTGTGGATGAAGCATACCTTGATCTTTGTAAAACAATGAGAGGGTCTTTCATGACAATTGCATGTGAGTAAAAGGTACTGCAATCTCATGATTTCCAATCCTTTGAGCAACCACATCCAAAGGACACTACATTCACAGGTGATTCTGCATCCTCCAGGAGGTAAGTACTAAGTGAGGGCACTCCTGGGCTCCATCCTCAGCTCTATGCTGCTCAACACATTAAAAATCACCTGGAAGGTGGAATAGAAGAAATGCAGCTCGAAATGAGGTGCTGAACGGAAAGTTATCAAATGGATGGATATAGGATGGGAGAGACTCTGGCTTATGTGTATCACGGATATAAAGGATGACCTGTAAACTCTGAAAGTACTTTCCCTCCCACTCCATTGGACTATATTTGTCAGAATTCCCTGGCCAAAGTGAATGCTAATGATGGCAATCTTAATGCATTTCCAGATTCTCAGGCAGAAAAAGATGGTTCTTTAGAGTTGTATATTCAGAGGATGATCATAAAATGGTGGAAATGTACAGGACACGAGCAAGCAGACTGCATGCCTGTTTGCATTTGCTCTACTCTGCTATTTCCGCAGGTTCAGGCAGCCTCAGTGCCTCTGCTCAGTAGCATCAGCCACAAGCTTCCTGCTGCCCCCATAATTGCTTGAGCTAGGACAGGAAGAGCAATGCACCTGCCACCCACCCAGGCAGATATCTTTAAAAAGTAATGATCAGATGATGCTTGCAGCATGCAAGTGCATTAAAGTAGGTGCTATGCTCTTTGTCTGCAAACCACAACAGGATGTTGTTGCGTTGAATGTCACGGATGACCAACAAATTCTCTCTGCACTTTCACCAGGCTGATGGAGAGGTTCCTTCATGAGAAGGGGGTTTATCATGAGGAGTGGCTATGATATGATCCTTTTACATCATTCATTTTTTATAAACTTTCAAACAACATTTTGGTACATGTCCTCATTCACACAAACTATTGTCATAGGAAGGGCTGGCCCATTTATCTGTTTTATGAAAAATAATGCAGTTTATTGCTGGAATGTTCCAGTTTTTCTTCTAGAACAGGCTTATTGGTGCTTTCGTAAGATGAATGAAGAACAGAGGATGAGTCCTGTTGAATTGTGCCTTTAATGACTTCCATCCTCTCATGGCCCAAGTTCCCTATGTGAAGGTTTTGTTGTTGTTGTTGTTTGCCTTAATATATTTTGCCATGCATTCTTGAGTCTTTTAAGGAGAAACATATTTCACCGACTGCTGCATTTATTATTTTTGTGGTGGTTGTGTTCTTTTCATTTGTGGATTCTTGACTTCAGTAGAAATTCTGGCTCTACATAGGAGCCAAGCTGGTGTTCTTTGCTTATCTTGCCAGTATATATTTGAAGTGAAATTCTAGTATTGTACTTTGGAATAATGTCTAAGCATTGTATAGGAATTGACCTGCTTTGAGCTTTCTTTTCAATTTTCTTTTCGCCATTACTGTTCTATTTTTTTTTTGAGAAGGTTGCTCTACTTTGTTTTTTACAATGAATTTAGATGTTACAATTAAAAAGACACAAACTAATAGAAAGCTTACAAATTAAAAAGAAAAATTAGAAAGTGCAGGGAAAAAAAAGAGTAGAAAAAATAAAAATACTGTATGTAATGTATGTATGTATAATTTCCACCATTGTCACAACACGTACAAACAATTTTAGTAACTTATCACCTTCTCTTAAAATACAGCAAATGACTTCTTAAACACAATTGTTTTGTCATGGGGCCTGTGATGTTTTGTCAGCTAGGGCTCCCTTATGCTAAGCAGCTAGTTTGAGGGTAGCTTGGCCTAAAATGAATGAGAAATACATAATAAGCCTGTTTTAGAGGTGGATTTTCTATGGACCACCATAAACATTTCTTGTTCTGCAAAATTTACTTTTTGAAATGGATGAGTTGCTCTTGGAATGCTCAGGTCAGCACATTCCAGGAAGAAAACAGAAAATCTGGAAGCAGGCCATGCTATTTTGCAGATCTGTACTACTTATAAAATGTTTTTTGTGGACTATGCAGTTTGGCACAAAGCATTGATTTACCAGAAAGCAAAGTGAGATTGCTACCTTCACCCTACTCTAAATCTCTAATGCTCTATGTAGACTATGTTATTCCAACTGCCTTTTCCTTTTAATATGAATAACATATATGCCAAGAAAGCATTTGTGGGCAACTCTCTATTTCACCCTGCCTGTGGGGACTAGATTTACTTTTCCAGAAAGACCATAGATGTTTGAAGATCTAGAAGTTGCAGCTACCAACAGGTCATCCAAGATTAGCAATGGTTCAACTGTACCTCTCAGGCTGTGAATTCAGATAATCAGTGGGAGGACTATTGTACAACACAACTGTCCATATCACCAATTCTTGTTTAACTTCCTGATCAAAACTGCTTGCTAGCACATGTCTACTCACTCATTGACTACGATGTTGAATCATCAAGTCTTCTGCTGTCTCTCTGGAGCCAGGTTGCCTTTTAAGGACTGGCATCATTCAGGCAGTGATGTCATCACATTGTCAGATGGCTATTCTCAGCTGTTTCAAGTAGATGTTAAACAAGAGAAAATAGACACAGAACACATGTGTAATATACAGGGATTTTAATAAGTCTTTATTATACCCGTAGCCTATATTACATCTAGCAGCATCACTGGGTATTGCTTATGGAAATAAAAAATAATCTGGTCATTTTCTGGCAAAAGATAAGAACTTAAGTAGACATTTTACACTATCATTCTATAGTATAGAAAATATATTGTTGTATTTTGTTGGCTAGGGGCTGCATACTTAACCTTGTTCAGGACAGTAACATGGGATAGGCTGGCTTGCCATTTTTCAGAGGGGAAGGCAGTTAAGAGTCTTTTAAGGCAATCTTTTGGAAATTAAAAGGTGCCAAAATCAAGTTTTGCTTTATGTCAGTATAGTCTCTGCTGAGCCACCACCCCTTTCATTAAATAATGGGGGCACAATGTATGACCCAGTGCAGTCACATAAAATTATTTGCATATTTTCTACATTCTGACTACTCATGTTGAACCTCAAGCGTTGTTTATGCAACTCAGCCATGTTCCATTAGGATCACACGAAACTCTTGACTAAAAATATATATTTGATGCATATCAATTAATTGAACATCAACTGCCACCAGAAGACTGTTTTCTATGAGGCACTTATACAGAGGTGGTATTCAGCAGGTTCTGACCAGTTCTGGAGAACCGGTAGCGGAAATTTTGTGTAGTTCGGAGAACCAGCAAATACAACCTCTGACTGGAGATTTTACAGTATCCTTCCCCTGTCATGCCCACCAAGCCATACCCACAGAACTGGTAGTAAAAAATTTTTTAATCCCACCACTGCACTTATAAGCTTTTGCTAGTCCTTTAAACAATCCATCTCTACCTGCATAATCAAGCCAGGATGAGCAACCATCCAGTTAGAAGATACGTCAAGGGCTCCATACCAAACTAGATTCCAAGTTAAAACAAGCCCAAGTAAATTTATCTGCAAAGTGTTTCACAACTTATGTTGCAGGCCAGAACATTACTTTTACAACAGTCAAATTTAATACTGACACCACTTCGGAAAGCTCTACTAGCAGGCACAAGATTTGCAAAACAGCCACTTTAATTCATTATTCTCTCTGTTTTCAGAAGAGGGTCTATGGTGGACTAGATGTCTCTGAAGGAATGGAGGTGGTATTGCATCAGAGATGGGTGGCTAGATGGTAAATTCTGGCCGGCATAGTCACTCTAGAAAAAAGAGAGTATATGAGATTGCCCACTTGCAACCAGGACAACTGCTGTAAACAAGGAGACCATAGAAACTGAGATTTTTGCAATTACCTGATGAATCCAGGGGCTATGGGTTGAGAAAATTCAGTCAAGCTCACAGCCATAATGTGGTCTGTATGAACACAAAGTTCACAAAAGCTGTACTTTCTTAACCACTTTTAGATGCAATTTATTTACAGCTAAACAGAGATTTTCCGAGCAGTAGGAAAATTGAAGTCCACTTGGTAAATCAACATTCTTTCTGGATTAGCAAAAGGATTTAAACTTTTAGCAAAGGCTTAACAAGGATTGAATACAACAAAGTTTAAAGGTGATAAAGGGGACAGTATTTTTGAAAAATTGATTTTTGGTGAAAGTGCTTTAGAATGAATTGGAATTTAATAGAAAACAGAATAGACCTTTGCAAGAATGTTATTAGTTAACTATTAAAGAGTGCAGACATTTAATGGATTTTATAAAACAAAATATAAAAATAATATAAGCCATACTGTGATGGTGATTGATTGCAGAGTGTCTTATAAGACGAAGTATTAAGGGCACAGAAAGACAAAAGAGGGAAAAAAGAGGAAAACCTGCCTTTTATTCTTTCCCTTGTATTTGAAACATTTTACATTATAACATCATAACAGAACCTACCAGAAAAGTGCCCCCCCCCCCAAAAAAGAGAGAGAGGGCAGAGGGGATTGCTAGAGCAACATGCGGAGAGGAATTACAACAGACTTGGTTCAGAAAATGTTTGCAAAATTAGACAATAAGTAATCTGAATCACTTAGTATTAAATGGGCATCTTTTGAAAAAAGAATGGATAAAAGACTTATAAAAATGAAAAAGGAGTTGAAAGAAAAAATTAAGAAGTTAGAAAGCTCTGTAGAAATCACTGGAGATATAAAACAAATTAATGATGAAGTGGAAATTCTGGAGACTAGAACTGAAATTATAAAAAGAGAGACAGAAAGAGAATTAGATAATCTGGTATGAGTGGAATTGAAATTTTATTCAGAGCAATTCCAGAGGATTCTGGTGAAGGTATTACGGTAGAGAAAGGATGATTAAAACCTTATCAATTTTTTTTTCCAAATGGGATGAGGATATAGTAGAGGCAAGTATTGAAACATTCTGTGAGATGTCCTGGCACACTTTGTCAGGAAGAAGACAAGAGATCAAATTTTGTAGCAATGGAAAAGTCATGGAACCATTTTTGTATAGATAACCATAGCAAGATTACAGTATGCATAAAGCTGGAAAGATCTGTCAATGCCTACAATGAAGTTGATGGAATTTGCTGAGATGGCCATATGGACTAGTTTGATTACAGAGAAAAGATAACCTTCATGTTGATTGCTCTCTGGAAGCCCCTTATGGACATTCTGTGTAAAACAGAAAAAGATGAACTTATGATATATTGTTTTGTTGATTTGATAGGATGTAGAAAGAATCATGATGTAATTTTAGATAAAGAGGTATATTTATCAATGTACTTATAACAGCTGTAAAGATGATTGGAAGCTGCTTCTTTGTATCTTTCTTCTTTTCTATTTATTTTTACTTTGTTTTCTTGCACTTTTAACTCTCTTCTTTTTTCTACCTTACCCAATATTAAATTGCATTCGTTTTTAAAAACTTTTAAATAGTTATATAACAAAACCACTCCCCTAACAAGTAGGCTCTCTCCATTGTTCTGCTAGATTTGCCACAAGGCTTCCTCCACGGGCACACCAATTCTACAGCAAATTAGAAAGGCTGAGATCTGGTTAAAGCAGGAATAGGAAGATACACGTAGCATATGGCTGAATGGACAAGAAGAGGGGCATGCTTCTGCAACTGAAGAAAGCATAATGTTTTCAGTTCCTTGGAACAGTCTTGAAATCTGTAGTTTCTCAAAGCAGCAATATAAACAGGAGAAAAATAAAATAAAAATCTAGGCTAAGTTAAACACATGCCAAATCAAAAGACAGAGACTAGGGAAACCGTCAGCAAATGGAGTTGTAGGAAACCCAACAATGCCTTGTTGTTGGACTAAGGTCTTTGTTTGGATCAGTTGTTGAAGAGCTCCCTAGTGGACCAAAGCAGAGACTATTTCTTTAGGGATTTTAAACTTTACATACATATGCATCATTCACACAATTCCTTTTCAGGGCAAGAAATCCTTTGCAAAGTGAAAGAAAAGTAAGAAACGCCAGCAAATGAAATAAAAAGGAAATGCTGCTTAATTTAATTAATACCAACACATCCATTGTATCTCTCTGTATTTTTCTTTGTTTCTACTATATCCATATATCACTTGCAAGTTTGCCTTTTAAACTTATGTCTTTTGAAGAATCTCATCAAGTTCACTCGGTCACGTCATTTTGTTTTACACTACTCTCGACCTATTATTTCTTAGAAGAGAACTGGAAGGGACCTGAAGATCTTCTAGTCCAGCCCACTGCTGAAGCAGGAAAACTTATAGCATTTCAGATAAGTGACTAGACTCTTCTTAAAAACCTACATTGATGGAGTGCCCACGATTTCTGAAGGCAAGCTATTCCACTGGTTGCCCTCACCGTTAAGAAGTTTCTCAATTCCAGGTTGCTTCTCTCTATGGTTAGTTTCCAACCATCGTTTCTTGTCCTGCCCTCTGGTGCTTTGTAGAATCATTTGACCCCCTCTTCTTTGTGGCAGCCCCTCAAATACTATCATTCTTTTTTTTTTAGACTAGCCAAACCCAAAACCTGCAGCCGTTCTTCATACGGTTTAGTCTCCAGACCTTTGACCTTTGCTCTTCTCTGAATTTTTCCAGTCTCAACATCTTTTCTGTAGTATGTTGACTAAAATTGTTGCAGTATTCCAGGTGTGGCCTTACTAAGGTTTTATATTTGTTTTGCAAGTCACTTTTCATTCATTCTCTCTGTATGGTGGAATTATCTCCATGTGCTTCTGTGGTAGTCAGCTATTTTTGCATCCAAATGTCTTTAGTCATTACCCCTTTCATTCTTGACTATATTTACTGTTTACCACATACATTTCTTGTGTATCCTATTCCTACTACATTCAACTTACTGTTATGTTCCTCTTGATAAGCTGAGGCCTTACATAGGCAGATGCAAACTCTTCTATTTCAATTGACATTCATTTCCACTATTTTTCTACCAGAATTGGACATCTTAAAATTTTCTCTCCTACCACATTGTGCATTCCTTATATATGTATCCATTAATGTATGAAATAACCAAAGGAAATTACCTCTGCTTATCTTTCTCCTCCCTGCTAAAAGCTAAAGGTTTTATTAGATATTCCTTTCATTCTCCCACATTCTGTACTTCCATATTTTACTTACCACCTTCAGCAACTAGCCTTCAGCTCCATGTTTGCACAAAATATTCCATAATTCAATCACACACTTTCTCTAAACCAACAAATATTCAGCAGACTTTCTCATATTCACATATTTTTTCAATGACCTAAGAACAAAATATAAGGGTGTTTTCCTGACATTGTCAAAATAAAACCCAGATCAAATAATCATGTAAAATACAGGAAAGAATTCTGATCAATTCAGATCAAAAACTGATCATCAGGCAGAACATTTTGATGTTCATTCATTCATAGTGGGATTAGCATCAAAACTAAAATTTAGTATTTAGTATTGTGTTGATTTGATATATTTTGTAAATTATCTACATCATTTTGAGCACCATTTTTAGGTGTAAATTACACAAATATTTGGAAAGATTTCAATTTACCCAAGGTCCATGATCTTTTACTGGTAGTCCTCAACTTACAACCACAATTGAGCTCAAAATTTCTATTGCAAAGCCAGATAATTGTTAAGTTTTGCCCCATTTTGGACATTTTTACCACTGTTAAATTAGTAACACAGTTGTTAAGTGAATCTGGCTTTTCCATTGACTCTGCTTGGAAAGTTGCAAGAGGTGATCACATGATCCCAGGACACTGCAACCATCATGAATGAGTCAGTTGCCAAGGGTCTGAACTTTGATCCCATGACTGTGGGGATGCTGTAACGTCATGTGAAAATGTTACTTTTCTTCAATGCGTTGTTAACTTTGGTCACTAAATGAACTGATGAAAGTTGAGGACTACCTGTACTTTAATCAACTCTTCCTCAATGCATAACTACCTACATCGCTTTTGGAAGCTAGCTTTCTTAAAAGTCCTACTAAACAAGATTACATTTTATCTCTGAAGTACTTAACATACATCTCTGACAATCATGGGATACAAGCTGCAAAACAGTGGTAGGGAACAATAATTCTACATGAAAAGCTAGTTCTTGGCCAGCCCTAGAGAGAAGCCCTAAATGTCTTAAAATACACATAATGAGAAAGTA